>JAAXLI020001277.1:76203-114296 GCA_014621495.2 Entosphenus tridentatus | reverse complement strand
TTTGTATTCACTTTATTTTTTATTATTATTTTTCTATCTACGTGACTTTACCGAAAGAACCAAAGAATTAGATTATAATACTTTTACAGATCCCATTAGCTACACAGCCTTTTAGGAGTGCAACATTTAATCAATATTTGTTCACCAAAAGGAATCTCTCGACTGGTTTTGACATTTAGTGGTCTCATCAGCAGTCAGGCTTACTTCAACCATTGATGGTTAACTGCCAGATGTTTATAGTCCAGGACCCTCTCGGTTGGATATGGGTCCCGGAGGATAGATCGTAGGCTATAGTCTTGTCGGAATAGCGATAGCTAAAACTGATGGGGATGGGTCGTAAATAAAATGAAGGATGAGATGTTTGGAGGGATTTAAGACAGTTGTCTTTTATGAGGATTCAGTGTGTTTTAATGAGGACATTATTTAAAAAAAAAGTTCTGAGAGACTTGGGAGTGAGAGAGGCAAGAACAGAAAGTCAAGGGGGTTATTTGTAACTGCTATGTCAGGGGCCACAATGGGTAGGTGGTGAGGGATGCGTGCTGTAGATATAATCAGGGAAAGGTATCGAGGCAGGCATCGGAGTTGCGCCCCGATTTAGACAACCAAGGGAAAATGTCAATCCAGATGGGGGTTACTGTAGGAGCAGGACGCTGGGTGTCCACCATGCAGAAGCTAAATACTAGCAGAATTAAGTGATGGCGAGTTGCGGTTTCATGGCATTAAGATAATTTTCTCTGTTGACCTTTTGACCTTGACCCCTGCACTGCCTACATGTTCACCTTTTTGAAGACATGCAAAAAACTAGCATGCCCAGTTCACTCCGATTCCACTGTTGATGAGCATTTGCACTAAATATAATAGTTTTAAAGGTTAAATACCCCCTAATTGGTCATGTGGCAGATACTTCATATACATTTTGGTAATGTATTAGACCAATTAAAAGTAAGGAATATGAACTGAATTAATTTCCAGCATTTTCATCCGATGGCTCTGTTGGCTTCACATGTATTTTAAGTGTTATTATCATAATCACACACCACACAAACGTATGAAAACATCCATAATATAGCAATTAATTTGATAGCACAAGTGCTTTAATTGCAGGATATGTTTTATGGATGCATTTTTATTTACTATGAGGATGTATAATTTAAATGTGGAAACCAAAACAGATGGCAAATAAAGTAATGCGATTTTTTTTATTAATTCACGTTACATTGCCTTTAATATTCAAGTTACACTTATGTTGGCAAATGTAGAGGCCTCAGATTACGCAGCTGGTTATCACATGGTTAACACACTTGCCACGGAGTGAGCAATTCTTGATACAGAAGTAATAGTAGGACCAAAATGGCAAGCCCTCAGAAAGTATTTCCACAATGCACGTAGGTGTCCCAGTCCTGGGAAGCGATCCACCAAGGATTTATATCTCTAGATGCACGGTCAGAGCAGAAAGCGGTGGTGGCAGCTCGCGGAATGTGCACTAGCCAATCAGAGTTCACATGCACTTGCCAATCAGAGCTTCGCGATGTCGTGAGGGGAAATATGCCACAGCATTATTGAGTCATAACGGAAACTCCACCCACTGCCAGAACCCACAAATCATACTGATTTATGACACACACAATAATCGGTGTACACGTGGAGAGGTTATCGGCGATTATCTGAACAGCTCATGGGCATCCCCTAGGTCAACTGAGCCTCAAAAGAGTACCCAGTAAGCTGAGAAAACATTGCCACTAGGGAGACAAAGGCGGCCGGGCGTAGGGCTGGTCACCCACCCCCTCGTATGTCGTGCCGGTCTTCATAGGTGTTCGCTAATAGCACTTGCCCCAAGAGTTTGTTCAGGCGACACAGGGGATCTTTGTCTGTGTATGTATGTGCACATGTTTGTGTGCACGATCGATCCTGGGTTTAACCAGGCTGGATTGTGTGAGGAGCTCACAAATCCTTGAAAGATCTGGGCACATTCCCATCAATAAGCTCATCCGGCAGGCAAGGCTGCGTTGGCTGGATTATGTAGCCCGCATGCCCGGATAGAGGGGACAAAACTGGCACTACAAAGGCTGGAGAAGAGATGGACTGATGCGGTACGGGAGGATGTGGAGCTGAGTAGACGTGCCTCAGACTTGTACCAGCGGTGTCAAGATCGGCTTCTATAGAGGCTCGTGAAGGACGCTCTTGGTCAGTTGGAGGCAGTTGCTTTCCAACAACAACGGAGGGCAGAGGAGTGACGCTCAAAACAATGAGCAGAGCGTCAGGCAGATAAAATGCCGCAAGTTGGCACAGGAGGGGGTACAGCTGGTGCATCTGCCAGCCACCTCAGTCGGTCAATACATGGCACCTTCTGTCCTGTGACATCAGCTTCACACAATCAGCGAGCCGTCGACACTTCACGTGGCTTCAACGTGCACCTGGCCTGGCACAAGCACTGTGGTAATGTCACCATCACTTAGTGGCGAATGGCCGGTATTGGTGTGCATTTAGGATGTAGTGTGGTGTACAATATCTTGCACTAAGGACCTTTAGGTAGCTTGAATTTGGAAAGTGAAATGTGTATCTACGTATTACATGGTCATGTTAATGCTTTTTAGTGGTATATTTGCGGAATTTCAGCATGGGTTCACAAACGTGTCTAAAATAACGTAATATAATTCAGATTTATATTGCCTTTCCACTAGCCTCCAGCCTATATATAACGCGAGTTAAACTATGTTAATAGAATTTTAATGATGTTTAAAAAAATGTTATTACGTATTCCCTTTAGGGCTTTAATGTGCTTCATTTGATAAATAACAACTTGGCTGGAACAAGTATAATGAGGAAGATTGTTAGACACTGAATCTTTAATAAAGCGCGAGTGCTGAGTGAGTTAACTGCATCACTTAAGTTATAAACCTCATTTATTTTTGTCCTGGGACCATAAGATAATTGGTCATATCGAAACTAAGTTTGTTTTACTGTTAGCAAGCAGATACATTTATTCTCATATTTATATTTTAAGGAAGCTACCTACGGAAAATATCCACTTATTCACGATGAAGTGGGAGTATAATGTCACAGTTGACAATATCCTAGGGTTCACAATCTCTCCATCGTTCTTGCACAGTGGCTTAGTGACCACATTATCAGCTCAGGGGGTGCGGTAATTGGTCAGGTGGGGCCCCAATATTTGATTTGTCTCGCACGGTCGCGTCTCCTCTTGCCTAATCACATCGTCATTACGCTCACGGTCTCAAACATTTCACGCTGTAGGGGCGCTCCCTCTTCGTAAAATGCAGTCACTACAGCTCCATAGTTACCTCTCTGCAATATAATTGATGGGTATCGAATGAAATAAATATTCCAGAAACGGAGTTCTATGTCTAATGTGCCTTATCTACTCAAGGTACTGTCATCCAAAGCAAATCACGTTTCGTTGCATTTCTTTACGGTAATAAGACGGTATTACTTCCAATACTAAACTGTTGAAAACATATCTCGCGGTGGTTGTCAAGGCGGCTCCAACTCGCTCTTGCACCAATGTTGAGCGAGGGCCAGTATTCATGGCCCTCGCTCCTGTACGGCACTATAATTTCAATAATATTGCCCATTCTTCAGTCATTTTAATTTCTTGCACCTCTGAAAATGTGAGAATGCAAAATCTGGACTCTGTGGTGGATGAAGCAGCACATTCTACCTACACTGGGCAACAGTAAAGTTCATTCCTTGCTCAAATAAATAATTAAATTCAGATAAATATTTACCTCCTTCACGTGTCTGTCCCTCAACGTAATAAATAATAGTATTTGTTCCGAATCCCAGCAGCCAAACAACCCTCTGGGAGCACATCATTTCAGCAGCATTGGTGCAACACAAGCAAACCGGTTTCGACAGATATTGTCTCATCAGCAGAGTTAGGCTCACTTGATCCAATGCTGGTGAACTGACAGATGTTTATAGGCAAGGACCCGCTCGGAAATATGGGTCCCAGAGGATAGATCAGTAACTAGACGTGGGTCCTGCTTGTATGCCAAACAATATAACTCAAATATAAGACAACAATATCCATGTAACACCAATAACGACCATCGAGGTGGTGCTGTTTACAGTCCTGACCCAGTGGTATACATTCCCTACAAAGTGGTACGAATTGTATTTACCCGAGAGGGATGATGGACTAAGTGAACTCCCAACCAGGATTTGAACTCTGCTCTCTACCGTCTGAACCACCTCTGCAGCGGCCTCTGATATTCTCCGCTCGGTATGTGGCTCGTTATGTTCATAGTCTGGTGTTGTAATCTTGGTTTTATGATTGATATCATCTGACACTTCAATATGGAAACTCTACTGAGCGAACCCCAAATGTAAAAATATATTCGTTGTTGAGAAAGGCGTGAATGTTATGAAAACATTTAAGGAGGGTTTACTTTTTGGGTATGTCTTGTCTTATCATTATTCATTTTAGATGTTTAATTGACGATTTCTTGAATATATTGCTATTCTGGAAACATGGCTAAAGTGATACTTTTGTCATATTCCCATTAGTGCTATAAAAACTTTGCAACAGATGCCGACATAATTTATATATCCATTATGCATACTGGAGATGCAACATCAATCAGCCAGAGTTGTATTTATGTAAACAAAATTGAAATTAAATTGAGTAGGTGTTTACCGAACATATAAAAAAAAATATGGATTAACTTCCAGTCCCCCCAGATTAGAACAACAAATGTTGTTATACCTTTATCAGTGAGTTTGTCTTATAATCAGTGGTTTAAATGTGCTGGTATATGATAGTGTGCCATACTTGTCAAAACACCAAACATGCAAACTGGCACTTTTCAGAATGGTTCATATTTCTGTGCTACAATGTTTCTGCAGAGAGCAAACGGCAGCAAGCGTGTGAGCATCTCTGAGTGACCAAATAACAAAAATAAAACTTTCCATAGCTGTATGAGAGGAATTTATATCTGATACAGACACAATGAGATGCTGATCTATGCTGGGTGTGCTCCATGGATGGCTTCCTATGGTCAACCATGTTATACATGCCGATGATCTGATAATTACTGTTCTGAGAAGGAGTTGGAGACTATACTGATACTAGTAGGAACCTCCTGGTTACACCAGCCCACAGGGGATTATTGTGTCCGTCCGTCGTACAGGGAGGGGCTGGGTGGGGAGGGTGGGGCTGGGTCAGGAGGGAGGGTGGGGAGGGCTGGGTGGGGAGGGTGGGGAGGGGCTGGGTGGGGAGGGTGGGGCTGGGTGGGAGGGGTGGGGCTGGGTGGGGAGGGGCTGGTCACCCCGTGGTGCCCTTATAAAACTCAACGTTTAACCTACGCACGCCGGCTTGTGCCCGCCCTCACAGTCGGGCATATTTGCGGAATACACCACGCCGCCGTTGACCCTGGCCATTGACCGAGCAATCCAACGTTCCTACCAGCTTCCTCCGCAGGAATGTGTTAAATCCTGGCGTGCACCACAAAGAGATGGGGCCTTATCTCCCCCACCAAAAAAAAGCACCTGCCTGTCATTAAATAATCCACCCTCTCAATTCCTACTGAGTGATGGTGCAATTGTTTAGAGAGTGGAGGAGTTCTCATATCTCAGATGTGTGCTCATGATCAGCTCCAGTTTAACATTAGAAGTCTCACTCCAAATAAGTCTTGCGGGTGTATCTTTTCATTAGCTGCATTATGCTGTATGGAATCCTCCTGACCCATTGATTAATGAGAAGCTCCTTGTCTTCTCAGCCAGTTATGCCCTCTCTTCTCTATGCTTGTGAAATATGAATGCCTTTATAGGAACATAAAAATCAACACCACAATCTGTAAGATGTGTTAATGTCGGTAGTGGACATATAAGGAGACACACACATGTCTCATCTATCATTACTGCCTCTTAGCCAATAATTTCTCAATACGTGTGAGTATATGTTAGACTTCTTTCGCACCGTACATAGGCCAACCGTGCTAATTGGATAAACCCACAGGTGCTGAACTCTGCATTTGGCTGTCAGAATTGTGGCTCATTGTCCGGGGGAATGTAATTCCAGTGGCTCTTCTACAATTTTACATCATCTACGTCCATCCTCGCACATTTCTACCATAGATTGTGATTCCTTGAGAGGAGAAAATTGCCCTCCATGAATATAAACATGCGGGGGATGAAACCAAAGCTCCCACAAAAGAGCATTCATTATTCCACTCAAGCAGGTGCATCAATGGCCGTCAGTCCTTTATAAACCAGGTTGGCCCCTGGTGTAAGATTTTAATTTGAAAAAAAAAACCCAGCAACCGCATTCAATGGTGTAGTCGGAGGTCTGCCAGTCAAAATATCAACACACGAGTTGTTTGAAGGCACTACACAAATGGCTTTCAGCAGGAAATGTGCCAAGGTTCTTGTTATGCCTAGTGGCAAAACAAAAATCATTACAGATTTCCTTTATACCTGCGTTGCCCTGAAACCATGTTACCCGTTTGTGGGGTAATCTTGGCTTATTCCACTACTGCTGACAGAAATGGTCAATTGAAAGCAATTTTTCAATTGCAAGTAATCATAATATCGAAAAAGCAGCTTGGGGTAGGCTTAGATTTAGTATGATGATTGAAATGTTATTACGCCGATTTATACATTCAACGTCAACCTAGTCTTGTTATATAGGCATAATGTACAGCCCTCGGCCAATCCACTGCTGGATAAAGGCCTGCTGTGGTAACAGTCGTGGGGTTTTGACAATATTTCACAAGGCTGGTCAGTGTGGGTTGGTGAAGGGGGTAGTTCCCTGGACTAGTTCAGATATCGTTTGCCACTGATCGATCTTAGGTCGCTGGGTTAATGGCGCTGTGCACGGATCACTGCATCACCACACGATGTTGACATAAGTTGCACCTTAATATGCATTAAGTCCCATACCAGTGAACGTCTGCAGGCACATGATGCACACAGTAACACATTTCCTAAAGAAATTGCACATGCCAGAATAAGATTGGTGAGAGCTGTATTTTTATGCTATCATTGGTGACAGTGCTGACGTAATTCGAATATGCAAATGGTTAAAAAAATAATCACACAAAGGTTTGCATTATTTTTTGCACCAACATTCTCAGTTTTATCCAGACAAATATCTTAAAATAACTATATGTGTAGCCGTGTTGTCAGGCAGCAATGAAACAAAGTCACAACTGTAGAATAACTTCATCCTCACTGGGACTCATCAGCAGTCATCAGTGTTTGCTCCTACCATGTGCCTATGGCAGCCTCATGTATGACCACAAATGTGGCCACATTCAGTTCATATGAACAGGTGGTCTGTTTAAGGCTGAGAGCTTTTGTACACGCAGCGCACAGCTGTGTATGTTGTCAGTGCTGAAAAAACCCGTTAGACATTAGCACTCCGCTGTGAGTGTCTACCTATGATGCCCACAGTGCTGGCTCGGGAATCATTATAATTGCAACTTGTAATGCGTCGCACAGCGTTTGCTCCCTCGCTTTGAAAGAGAGAACGACACAAAAGTGCGGCAGAGGCAGCACGGCATGAGGCAGTGCCAAATCCCCCCCCCCCCCCCCCAACGAAAGCTCTGTGGTCCTCTATATATTAAGGTGTTATCAGCCAATTAATGAGCGGGTGCATTGGTCTCTGAGCCATCAAGCTACGTGTGGTTTTCATATTTTGAGCCTTAGACATGCCTGCTAAATCACGTGATTCTCAATCATCCTAGAGCCCTGAGTAGGCAGCCATTTATTGCCAAGAGAATATCTGCCTGAAATAACTGAGATGCTGGGCAGAGCTAAAACAAAATACTAGACACTGTAACTGAATAATGTTGTAGATACATTCACACATTTATCAGAAAGAAAACTGCAGCAAAATGTACGTCTTCCCATCTTTGTGAAAGAAGTAAGATTTTTTAAAATAACATTCACTTGTGCTGACAACTCAGCCAATGAAAAGGCAAATAACATAGTCATATTTGATTTGAGGGAACTATCATTGGAAATTGCACATTATTCTGGTGGCATGGGACAACCACTGCTGCCCATTCATATTATTATTTAGATGTGTTGTTTAATATATTATTGTTGCATCAAACTAGGATCCATATCAAATGTATGTTTGTATGTATGTTAAACTTATTTCACTGTACATAGCCAACTGGGGTAATCGGAGGTGCGGGGGAAGGACAACAAACAAAACACAAAAGCAGTTCTTAAGAAATTCGTTTTCGATCTAGAATTAAAAGTACATAATGGAATTCTAGTGGATTTATTAAACGCCCTACACCTCATATTGATTTTAAATACATAATTCGCAGAAGAATGGTATTTTAGATCAATTCAAATGCGGGATCCTGGAATTGTGATTCACATGTGCTAGAGCTTATTTGATGTGGCATTACCAGGTAACCTGCACAGAAGTGAGCCAAGACATTGCCGAAAGTTTAGTAGCAATTACCCCAATTTAAGCAAAGTGGGGAAAGTAATTCAGACTGTGGAGTAAACTAGGCTTATTCTATTTCTGCAAGCACAAGTGTTTATTTGCAGATTCATTGCAGATTAGCAATCATGATGCTCAGAACACGTTAAGTGAATGGGAATACTATATGTGGCCATAAGCGATATGCACGTTTATTTACTTTATTTTTATATTTATGGCGCCTTTTACTCTCATGGGCCTCCCGAGCACTTTACATACAAAATATAAAATCTTTTGATTTCCCAAGACACTGCCTTTATCCAAAAACTAAGGTGGAGAGAGAGAGACAGAGAGTCCTCACACTGCTTGCTAATCCCCAGCAACGTTAGGAGCAAGAGGGACCGCGTGATGCGTGCTTGGTTGGTATCCAGTTCCAAGCTGCCATGGTGGTTGCAACGCGTCGACCTTGAGTTTTGCCACGAGAGTGTTTTTCCAGCTGGTGTCACGATTGCAGAGTTTCGCCAGTTTCACTACACGCGCTGCTCGTCTGTAGATTACGTGTACAAGTGACACACACGCAGACACACACTCGAGTTATTATCATCTTGCTTCGTCTGGTAAATAATACTTCCATGTCACCCCGACCTTGCCGACATTATTAACATTAATCGGTATAATTCAGGATTTCCATAAAATTCAACAAGTTATTCTTATTTTATTATGGTGAATATAATGGTTTCTAGTGTAGCCTCACACCACCTATTTCACTGCAGACCAAAGCCTGAAATATTTCTCACTCAGCGTAGGTCTATTACAACTGTGCAGAATACCGTAATAAAGTTCAGTGCAAAACCGGCACCAGATCTGGGTACGAATCAATTCCTGCTGCCCGAAAACAGATGCGAATTCCTAGACTGTCTGGGTCAAACCTAAAGTGCTGGCGACTCCATGGCAGTGGCTAGAATGAACCCAGTACCAACAACATATAATTATAATTTACAGATATAACTTTAATCTCTCAAGCCATCAGCCATCTCAGTCATGATATGTTGCACACAAAGTTCTCAGTTGGACTGTATCACAGTCTTAACAACACTTGCTGGATCAACGAATGGTCTGAGCCGGTCAGTAATTAGCAGGGGATTTATTGCAAAGCTGCTTAAGAATCAACAGCAATTATTATTTAGGATGGTGGGTCGAAAAGGTTGTGCGGGGAGTGCTTGTGCAGTTACCAGCAACTGAACCGAAAACGTCAAAACATGCTGCACTTCAGAAGCCTTCCTGCCCCAAGACACATCTTTCCATTACATGCTTGCTTGCACTGGGGCCTTGAGCTCCCAATCTGAGTTGCTGGTTCAGTGGCCTGGTATGGACATTATTCCCCCAGAGCCACCAAGCTGCCAAAAATCTGAACCTCATTTTCAGGTTCGAGAGCCATGAATCCAAAGTAAACAAACTAACAGATTGAGTACAGTTGTCCGCTCGTAACTTGTGCAAGTGACTGTGTTCTGTAACCTTGCCGTTAAAGACGCCGCGGTGTGTGCTTGACTTCACCCATAGCGCTACTAATTCACGTTTGCCAAGGACAAAACCTAAACACAATAGAATATGTACCTTGGGCAGTTATGAAGGTAGATCATGATCGAAGCGAGAAATAAGAAAATCAGGCTGGAGTGCCTTTGTAAAGTTGAACACGGTATCGAAAAGGAGCGTGTAGATGCAAAAAAGAAGGGTTTATATCAGTGTACTGTATACACCGATAAAAAATAACATACAATTTAAAAAGTGGAAAAATAAGCATGGAAATATGCTTCCTTCATATGACACAAAGACAAAAAAGGAACAAGTGTATGCATAAGGGGGAAAAAACAATACTAATCAGAGACATTATAATGACAATTAAGTGAAATACATGGGCTTGGACAAGATGCATGACGAGATGGAATGATGGCCGGTGGATGACTCAAGCGGTGTAAAGGGCATGTGAAAAACCCGAATGACAAATCTAATAACACCGTGGGAAACAAACTTCATCGCAGTGACAAACCATATCCTGAAAGGCCGCCTGGGAGACAAAAAGAGGTGAACAAGGGGGAAAATGCGAGGCGGAAGTGGGAGCTGACCTAGGGGGGAAGAGCGAGGAGGGGGTACCTGATGGCATGATAGAGGGCAATGCAAAGTCACACAGGGCCAGAGGGTGGAAGATTAATACAAAAAGTGTTGAATCCAGATGAGGCCCAAACCAGATGGGGGAAGAGGTAGCACAACCAGGATAGATATGTCCCAGGACAGCTGAAAAAAAACTGTTATCTATTTTAGTATTTTACCAGGTGAGTCCCACTTAGCTGCATAGCTCTTTTTCAGACACAGTCTGGCCACAAATGATAGCTCGATGAAGTGGCTTATCATCATGTGGAAATGTATACTCATGTTTCTAAACTCGCATGATCACGGGGAGAAATTGCAAACTCCAATATACAGGTGTAATAAAGGACTTTGTCACACACTGCTGGTCTCCGTTGCTCTTTATTTAGCTTCTTGCTCGCCCCCCGCTGGTCCAGACAGCGGACCAGCGTCTCCTCACGCGCGCCCCGCACACACTCCCTTGTCAGTCCTTCCGCTCCTGCTCGCACCCCGCTGGTCCCGACAGCAGACCAGCGTCTCCTCACGCGCGCCCCGCACGTGCTCCCTCGTTTTTACTTCCGCTCCTCCACTCTGCGAACCGCTGGCTGACGGTGTGCCGAAGCTCCTCCAGCCACGTGGCTGATGGCATGGATCCCCTCCGGCCACCCAACTTGGTCCAGCTTCTTCACTCCAACAACTGCCCTGGAGCCCTTCCGGGCTCCCACCTATATCCCCTTTACCACGCGATCCTGTCTCCTCCCCTTCCGGACCGTCAGATCCGGCCTTCCCATAGCACCGTGCTGGCTCCACCCACATTCATCTCGCTTCCGATTGGACCCGAGGTGAACGGCGGGCCCTCCCATATGCCCATATACTTGGCTCCACCCCCCAATACCCCGGGCCATATGATTGGGCCAGAGCCCAGCAGCAAACCCCGTTTACGCTCGCATTACACAGGCATCAGGGTCGGGATAAAATCCACAACCTTCTGTAAACCAGGCGTGGTAGTTAACATCTCCATAATACAGCGAGGGAAAAAAGTATTTAATCCCCTGCTGATTTTGTACGTTTGCCCACTGACAAAGAAATGATCAGTCTATAATTTTAATGGTAGGTTTATTTGAACAGTGAGAGACAAAAGAACAACAAAATCCAAATAAACGCATGTCAAAAATGTTATAAATTGATTTGCATTTTAATGAGGGAAATACGCATTTGACCCCTCTGTAAAACATAACTTAGTACTTGGTGGCAAAACCCTTGTTGGCAATCACAGAGGTCAGACGTTTTTTGTAGTTGGCCACCAGGTTTGCACACATCTCAGGAGGGATTTTGTCCCACTCCTCTTTGCAGATCTTCTCCAAGTCATTAAGGTTTTGAGGCTGACGTTTGGCAACTCGAACATTCAGCTCCATCCACAGATTTTCTATGGTATTAAGGTCTGGAGACTGACTAGGCCACTCCAGGACCTTAATGTGCTTCTTCTTGAGCCATTCCTTTGTTGCCTTGGCCGTGTGTTTTGTTTCATTGTCATGCTGGAATACCCATCAATGACCCATTTTAAAAGCCCTGGCTGAGGGAAGGAGGATCTCACCCAAGATTTGACGGTACATGGCCCCGTCCATCGTCCCTTTGATGCGGTGAAGTTGTCCTGTCCCCTTAGCAGAAAAATACACCCAAAGCATAATGTTTCCACCTCCATGTTTGACGGTGGGGATGGTGTTCTTGGGGTAATAGGCAGCATTCCTCCTCCTCCAAACACAGCGAGTTGAGTTGATGTCAAAGAGCTCCATTTTGGTCTCATCTGACCACAACACTTTCACCCAGTTGACCTCTGAATCATTCAGATGTTCATTGGCAAACTTCAGATGGGCATGTATATGTGCTGTCTTGAGCAGGGGGACCTTGCGTGAGCTGTAGGATTTCAGTCCTTCACAGCAGTGTATTATCAACTGTTTTCTTGGTGACTATGGTCCCAGCTGCCTTGAGATCATTGACAAGATCCTCCAGTGTAGTTTTGGGCTGGGCTGATTCCTCACCGTTCTCATGATCATTGCAACTCCACGAGGTGAGATCTTGCATGGAGCCCCAGGCCGAGGGAGATTGACAGTTCTTTTTTGTTTCTTCCATTTGCGAATAATCGCACCAACTGTTGTCACCTTCTCACCAAGCTGCTTGGTGATGGTCTTGTAGCCCATTCCAGCCTTGTGTAGGTCTACAATCTTGTCCCGGACATCCTTGGAGAGCTCTTTGGTCTTGGCCATGGTAGAGAGTTTGGAATTTGATTGATTGATTGCTTCTGTGAACAGGTGTTTTTTTATACAGGTGTAGTGTTGTAAAGGACGGACTTATAAACTTCTTTATGGCACACACTGTTTATTGTCTTATTACACAGTCCTTATCACACAAAGGGGTATATGGTCCCCTCACCCGTTACCCTAAGGAGGTACAGCCTCCGGACCTTGTATAGCTCCACACTCACGCTTAGCTCTTATTATAAGGAGATACAGCCTCCGGACTTGCTGTCTATCTAATCTTCCCGCTAGCCTAGCGTCCTCCGGCTTGGACCTAGGGGAGCCACACTAACACGCCGCTGGCCCGGCGGGTCCCCGACCTCTGGTCGCTCAGGAACTTCGCCCTCACAAGGGCGAGAAGGCTGGGAGCCAGGGTCCTATCCAGGACCTATCTCCCCTGACCACTGGTTACTCTGAGCCCCAGCCCTGACAAGGGCTGGAAGGCTTGGTCCAGGGTCCTATCTGTCTTCAGCCGACTTGGGTCTTCGTGTAGCACAACTGGCCAAGAGCTTCCAGCGCTCTGGCTTTTATACCTGTTCGTGGCCGTGTTGTCCAATCCCCGGCCACCTTGTGGAACCCTCCGATTGGTCCTTCCCAATCTGGCGTTTGGATCCTACCTCACCACATTTGACCCTGACCATTTGATTGAGCGGGAAAACCTTGTTTATGATTCGTTCTCTCACAGCTTGCGAACAGCGAGTAGTTATCACCACTACATCACCCCCCCCCCTTCGGAAGCCTCAGCCGTCCCGGCTGTTACAAAGAGAAAAACCCCCCATCAATGAACCGATGTGTGTGCCAAAAAAAAACAAATCAACAAGAACAAGCACAACAAGAACGCCCAATATAAATACCCCCCCCCCCAATAACACAACATATATACACGGTGAGAGACAATCAGCAATAACGACATTCGCGACGCAACAACCCATGCAGCGTTCCGCTGCAGAAAAAAAACGATGGTCAATCATGAAAACCATCGCGATTTAGCCCGCGTATATTTCGCGGGCCCATCGTAGGGGATGGGTGTCCTCATCCGGGTTGCAGGCTGGTCAGGCAGCCTGGCAAAAATGTCGGTAGGGACAGGGGGCCTCTCTGCAGAGACTCTTGGTGCAGACGAGTCAGGCAGCCTGGCAAACATGTTGGGTGGGTCAGGAGGTTTCTCTGCGGAGACTCTAGGCGCAGGTGGGTGAGGCAGCCTGGCAAACATGTCGGGCGGGTCAGGCAGCCTGACAAAAATGTTGGGTGGGTCCTGAGGCCTCTCTGCAGAGACTCGTGGCGCCCCCCGGTTCCCACCGGCAGAACGTGGCTCGCACAACTCCATCAGTCCCGCATCATCTGCGGGAGGAATGACACGTCTGCGCCATGGATTAGGTACCAACGGGGCAACATCCGGCTCGTTGGACACATCACACGCTCGGCCCTCGTGTTGTGAGTTTGACGCAGAGCCGCACGGAGCAACAAATTGGCTTCAGGCGAGAAGGGTGCACAAACCAGCGACGCCGTCCCCAACGGATTTTAATACATTGTGGTCGTACAATCTCGACGACTTCAACCGGACCCCGCCATGGTTTAAGGAGCTTTGCCGATGTGGACACCGGCACCTGGGGGCAATGAAGCCATGCCCTATCACCTGGTGCCCACCAATGCATGGACGTGTGAGGGGCTCGCAACCTCGAATTGGCCCGCTGGCAGGAGGCAGAATTTTCAATCGCCACATCACGTGCCTCAGACAGCTTCCGGAGATTGAAGCATAAATGATCCGCGAGCTTCGATGACCGTGGAAGCTGCTCTATCCCAAGCCGAACGTCAGCGGGGGGAATGGCCTCCCTGCCATACATTAGGAAAAACGGGGAGAACCCCGTCACTGCACGTGGCGCCATGCGGTAAGCAGCGAGGACCCCTGGGATCTGCAAGTCCCAGTCTACGTGGGATTCATCAACCTGATGGCACAGCATAGAGGTGAGGGTTCTATGCAGCCGCTCCACCATGCCATCGGTTTGGGGGTGATAAGGCGAAGTGCGCACCTTCTTAGTGCCCAACAGGCGGCATACCTCGCTCAACAGGGTACTTGAAAAATGTCTTCCCTGATCGGTCAGCAGCCATTCTGGTGCGCCCTTGTCCAACACATAGCCTTGAACAAAGGCGACCACGACGGCTGCTGCCGACTGGTTGGGGAGGGCCCAGGCCATAAGGCCACTGTGTAAAATACTCAACCCCAACCAGAAGGTACTTATTACCACGAGGATTTGTAGATAAAGGCCCCAAAATGTCAAGAGCAACCAGCTCGTTCACACGGGATACCGAGATGGGCTGCAGTGGTGGGCATGTCGGCTTCGCTGGCGGCTTTCGTTGCGCACATTGGGTGCAGCCCATTAAAATATCAGTCACGTCGCGAAGCATGCCCGGCCAGTAAAATTGGAATCTTAGCAAACCCATGGTTTTGTGCACACCCAGGTGCGACAATCGCTCGTGTGCCGCGCACACTGCCGTACACTGCAAAGCCGAAGGCACCACAATTTTGTAATGTCAGGAATCAGCATCCCAATGCATGAGCAGACCGCGCCCGCATAGCAAAAGAGTTCAATTTACCCGAACGTGAGGTCGTATCACATGCGCGACGACGCAGAGGCAACAATGACGCGTCATTCATTTGGTGCCGACACCATTCGTCCAGTGTTATCCCCAGCAAGTCGTCACTCGCTGGCGGACTTTCGTGGTCCGCCTCTGGCACAGAATCGGAGAGAAACGCGGCAGAAAATGTTTCAGGAGGTGCAACCGGCCGTACCATTGGCGGCTTGCAGCGGCCAGAACCCGTAAAGCACGCGGATTTTTTTTCTGACGGAAGACGAGATAGCGCGTCGTCATTATTGTGCTGTGTACCCTTGTGGTAAATCACCATAAAATTGTAATCCTGGAGGACTTCAAGCCATCGGGAGAGCTGGCCAGATGGTTGGTCAACGCGCAAAGCGTATTGCAACGCAGAGTGATCGGAGCGAACGGTAAACCGTTGACCGTACAGGTATGGCCTGTATTGCTGTATGAAATAAACAATGGCCAGCAGCTCGCGTCGGGTCACACAATAGCGTTGCTCTGCAGGGACAAGACCCTGCTTCCATAGGCAACGACCCTCTCAACGCCATTTATGGTTTGGGATAGTACCCCGCCGATTCCGGTGTTGCTGGCATCAGTGTCCAGAATAAATGGTTTCGCAAAATCGGGGTAAGCTAAGGGCGGTGCTGCTACGAGAGCGTTCCACAAGGAGTCAAATGCGGCCTGTTCAGCATCTCCCCAATGAAATTTGACCCCTTTCGCCGTAAGAGCATGCAGTGGCTTGGCGATTGTAGCGAAACCAGCCACAAATTGTCGGTAATTCGACGCGAACCCGATAAAGCTGCGAACATCCCCCGCAGAGGTGGGGGTAGGCCATTGGCTGACACATTTTGTCTTTTCAGGGTCTGTGGAAATTCCAGAGTGGCTGACTATGTGGCCCAGATAGCGCACAGACTCACGCAGAAGGTGGCACTTCTGCGGTTTGAATTTCAGGTTAGCAGCTCGCATCTTTTCTAAAACAGCGCGCAACCGTTCAATGTGTTCGTTGAACGTGCGGCCAAAGACGATAACGTTGTCAAGATAGATGAGACATGTGTCCCACTGGAGCCCAGTGAGGACCAGCTCCATGAGCCTCTGAAACGTCGCTGGGGCCGAGTGGAGACCCATGGGCAATCTATTCAACTCGAAAAGGACCTGTGGTGTCCGAAAAGCAGTTTTTTTTTTGACGCTTCGTTGAGGGGAAGTTGCCAAAACCCCGACAGAAGGTCTAACGTGGAAAAATAACGTGCCCCTGCCAGAGCATCCAATGACTCATCCATACGTGGAAGAGGATAGGTGTCAGCCACGGAAATTGTATTTAGGCGCCGAAAATCGACACAGAATCGAAGACTGCCATCGTGCTTTTTGACCAGCACTATCGGAGCACCCCAGGGGCTGGTTGAAGGAGAAATGATATTAGCCGCCAGCATGTCGTCAACTGCCCATTTCACATGCTGTTTCTCCGCCGGGCTGAGCCGAAACGGGTTTTGGCGGATAGGGGCAGCGTCACCAGTATCAATGTGGTGACGCAGCAGCTTGGTGCAGCCAATATCAAATTGTGATTTGCTGAACACATCCGAGAATTCCCGCAAAAGAGCCCACAATTGAATCTGCTGTGACCCAGATAAATCGCCGGCATCCGCACAGAGAGCGTCAATCCATCCCTCGTCTAACTTAGGAGGAGGGCGAGGCTGCCGACTGTCAGATACATGTCCAACAACCTCGGTCCCCAGAGGCACCACTGTCGCATGAGCGAGCACTGTCCCCTGTGGAATGACGGTTTCGGACAGACCAACATTTAAAACTTGTAAAAATGGCTCTCTGTCGCCCGCTACGAGAGTCTGTGCGGCCACCAATGATAGGCTCTTAACTGCTGTGTTGGAGGGCCCCAACAGAATGGCATTTACCGAGGTGGTGGGAGCGAGCGGTTTTTTTAACCGCAAGGGTACAAGCATTTGTGCCCCTGGAGGAATGCGTACAGCGCAAGCCGTAAAAACCTGCACGGAGGCATTTGCCATCCATGAATGCGTGTCTGCGGGTAAAAATGCCATCCGGCAGCCCGACGGGAGTTCAATACATCCCTGGTCGATTAGGATTTTAATGGGCATTTTGGCGAGAAAATCAGTACCCAGGAGACACGGCACCACGAGGGAGGAAGAGACAAAAACAGGGCCGGCCAATTTAATATCACCAATCGCAATTTGCGCCCGAATTTGCCCGAGAATCCCCAGCGAGACCTTTTGCAATGGTCGACATCGCACCGGCAGTATGTTATAAATTAAATCAGAAATGATAGTGGCCGATGCACCGGTATCGACAAGCACGCGAAACTCTACCCCTTCGATCGAATCAACAACCACCGAGGAACCTGCCGTCGCTGCGACCACCCTATGGGCCAGCTCTGACCACTGTCCAGGTTGGAGTGGCCGTGAAGAGTCGCCCGAACACCGCGCGTCATACGCCGAATCCCGAGCGAAGTCAGCGGTGCGTTGTGGTGTGTAAGGTGTGAGTGAGGGCCGAGCGTGAGGGGTGCCGCGACTCGCCTGTTTATGCCGATGTGCGCTGGGAGCCCTGTGGTCCCGGTCTCGGGATCCGGAGGAGCGCCGACGAGGTGCACGGCAGTCGGAAGAGATGTGGCCTCGGCGGCCACAGTTGAAGCACGTCACGTCGCTGCGGGGGAAGGCCCGTCCCCGCTCCTGGTCGTCGCGGCGTCTGGTGCGATCCGGTGATCACTGGCCTGTCACCCTGGATGTTAAGAAGACCCGATCTGGAGAGCGATCGTCGTCCCTGCTGGCAGGCCCCGATGTCGTAGCCAATGCGGTGATGGGCTCGTCCTGGTCGAGCATCTGGTGAGCATGGATGCTCCGGGCAGCTCGCAGCGAGCACATATCTTCATCATCCACGGCTTGGATGACAAGGCGCAGTCCCCGCGCCATCTCTACCAGCTTCTGTAGGACGAGAGCTTCGATGGCCTCATCGTCCATGCGGGGATAAGCCGCTCTTGCCATGGCGAGTAGCACAGTGCGGAACGCCAATGGCGATTCTCTTGGCTTGCACCGTCTCTCGTAAAACTGGTGGCGTGTGGCCGAAGGAGGTCCATAGACATTGGACAGCCGCCGAAGTGCCACTTGTAGTGTCGCTCTTTGTCGCTTGGGAATGGAGATGAGCGCAGCTAGAGAGTCATCGTCCAAGGTGGCTGGTAGTGCACGTAGAGCCTGTGCATCTGACCAGCCCACCATCTCCTGGTGGCTGAGGAAGCGACACTCAAATGCCGCCCAGTCGCCCCCTGTGGACGAGAATTCACGGAAGACGGGCAGACGTTGCTGTAGAGTAGCCGTGTTGTCCTCTTCGTTTAGGTCAGACTCGGTCGCGAACGCGGCGATCGCTTGATCCACGACATTTACTGTACAGTGTCGCAGCCATGATGACGTGGCATTGCTGGAGCGGCTCGCAGAGGCAGCGTCGCGCTCTGATGATGCAGTGTGCCGTGATTGGCCGCCGGAGTTTCCAGCATGCATGTGGCTTCCGCTTCCGGCAGAATCACATGACCCATCGGTGAGAGAATCGACCTCTTCCAGGTTTGTGATGGCGGGAATGTCCGCCGTCGGCCGCTCCGCTCCGCCCGCAGCCCCCAAGGTAATTTCTTCCAGGATGGCTGCTGCAGCATGCAGCAGCTGGGCGAGGTGGGCGTGAGCAGCCTGGATGCCGCCGCTCACGGCGATCGGCTGCACCGCTGGTGATGGGGCGGCTGTCGGCACGCCGGCGTCTTCAGCGCCGCCCTCAGCACCCACGGGTGAGTTGGAGCTTGCGTCGTCCGGACTTCGCGTGCGGTTCTCGTTCGTCTTGTTTCCATCTTCTAACTCCAGTTGTAGTGTTGTTAAGGACGGACTTATAAACTTCTTTATGGCACACACCGTTTATTGTCTTATTACACAGTCCTTATCACACAAAGGGGTATATGGTCCCCTCACCCGTTACCTTGAGGAGGTACATCCTTCGGACCTTGTACAGCTCCACGCTCACACTTAGCTCCTATTCTAAGGAGGTACAGCCTCCGGACTTGCTGTCTATCTAATCTCCCCGCTAGCCTAGCGTCCTCCGGCTTGGACCTAGGGGAGCCACACTGACACGCCGCTGGCCCGGCGGGTCCCCGACCTCTAGTTGCTCAGGACCTTTGCCCTCACAAGGGCGAGAAGGCTGGGAGCCAGGGTCCTATTCAGGACCTATCTCCCCTGACCACTGGTTACTCTGAGCCCCAGCACTGACAAGGGCTGGAAGGCTTGGTCCAGGGTCCTATCTGTCTTCGGCTGACTTGGGTCTTCGTGTAGCAGAACTGGCCAAGAGCTCTCAGTGCTCTGGCTTTTATACCTGTTCGTGGCCGGGTTGTCCAATCCCCGGCCACCTTGTGGAACCCTCCGATTGGTCCTTCCCAATCTGGCATTTGGATCCTACCTCACCCCATTTGACCCTGACCGTTTGATTTAGCGGGAAAACCTTGTTTACCATTCGCTCTCTCATAGCTTGCGAACAGCGAGTAGTTATCACCACTGCACAGGTAACAAGCTGAGATTAGGAGCACTCCCTTTAAGAGTGTGCTCCTAATCTCAGCCCATTATCTGTATAAAAGACACCTGGTAGCCAGAAATCTTTTTGATTGAGAGGGGGTCAAATACTTATTTCCCTCAATTAAAATGCAAATAAATTTATAACATTTTTGACATGCGTTTTCCTGGATTTTGTTGTTGTTATTCTGTCTCTCACTGTTCAAATAAACCTACCATTAAAATTATAGACTGATCATTTCTTTGTCAGTGGGCAAACGTACGAAATCAGCAGGAGATCAAATATTATTTTCCCTCACTGTATAGGGTTTTGGGGGTTCGATTGCGTGAATATAAATGGGTCGTTAAACCCACCACCACCCGACAGAGTCAATTAGTAATGTTTGTTACGTGAACAAAACATGCCTATTAGTGACTAGTCCAGCACACCGGTGTGTTGGAGAGTAAACCCACAACATTTACAATTCGAGTATGACGTTTCGCCAGTAATTACAACTCACATCATCAGACAACATCCAGATTTTTGGATGAATCCTCCTGTTTCACTCTGAGACATAAATATGATATCGTTACTTATGAGCCAATCAGGTGCGAATGCCAGAGGGGGGGAGGGGGTTAATGTTTAAATTAAAATGGATAGTCGTTACCGGTTGGGTTATTCATAGGGTAATCAACATACATAATGCATGTACATTATGGACACACATTGTGCTTGTACATCCTGCCGTTTTTTTGTGTCCACGAAAATCGCAGTACCTGTTCTTGTCTGTTCACAGTTAATTACCGTCGACAATGCAGTTAAACCGTGTATTACTTATTTTTGGTTCTTTCGGTAAAGTCACGTAGAAGGGAAATAATAAAAAATAAAACTATCACATTCTCACGACGTTTCGATTGCAACACAAGCAATCATCATCAGGTGTGAAACCCACAGCAAGAAAATAAAAAAGTGGCGTTTTTTTCTTAACGTTAGCACCACGGACAGCAACTGGCGGTTGATCAGACGGACGAGTCCAACTACGCTCGGAACGGAGGAGGGGGGAGAGAACGAGAATGGAATGCGGACTGAAAGTCACCGGTATGAATCCCTGCAGTCACGAAAGCTTTAAATCGTGTAGTGCTTGATAATTCGCTTCCAACCAGCACTAAGCCTGTAGCTTTGAGAACAGTTAAATAATTCGTATTTATCTTCTTGGTTCTTTCGGTAAAGTCACGTAGAATGGAAGTAATAAAATAATAAAAATAAAACATAATAAAATAATTATATATTAGTATATTATTTTATTATGTTTTTTTTTATTATTTTTTATTGTTTCCATTCTACGTGACTTTACCAAAAGAACCAAGAAGATGAATCCCTGCAGTCACGAAAGCTTTAAATCGAAATGTAATTTGTATTTCTCTCAATTTCGATAGATTAGCTAATTAGTATTGGGCAGTAGTAACTAGTTTTGCACAAAACTTGAACATTATCAAAATCGAGTGTCTTTGTTGGCACGCGAGTTGGCCACTGCGGACAGTTGTATTTGTGAGTACTGTATTTAATATTTCTTTGGTGTTATTTTAGTCTCATGCTGATCATTCGTCCTGTCTGACCTTACTGATTGGCTGTCGGGTGGTGGCGGGTTAAACGACACATTTATATTCACGCGATATAACTCAAACACCTCTATTAACTATATTAGTCGCGAAAGCTTACGTGTTAAACAAGTTTACATCTCGCCACCGTGAAGCATGGGGTAGCCAAAATAGATGAGGCCCTGAGAAGTATCTGACAACTGGTTCCGTGAGAATAGATGACACCCAAGTTATGAATAGATGGGGCCCTAGGCAACTGAGGGATGATATTTTTTTGTCGTGCATATTGTGGCCCTGCTGTTTGTAACAAATTGCAAACAGCAGGGCCACAATATAATCAGAATGTTGAGTCTGGACTGTAAAGTCTATTGAAAACACAAGTTAAAGCATAAATAAACATCGTTATTTCGGGTACTCATGGATATCATTACATTTTAAAACCATGAATTATTTCTTGTTACAATTGGCTGTTTGCGTGTAATGAAATTCACCCACTGGTTTAGGAGTTTACCTTTGAGTGGAAGGGTGGCTGAGTGGCCATCATGCTCTGAACTGAGCCACTGTGCACAGGGCCTCGCTATTTCACCGTTTCACCCCCAGCATTCTGTGGTAAGCTCTTGGAGACGGAAGTCTACTTTCGACTGTATATGTAAAGCAAACAAATAATCTGTAGTTTCTTTAAGGGTATACCATCGTTTGGCAGTATCTCGCTCTACGAGTGCATGCGATATTTGACAATTCAAAATAATGATTAAATTACGAGTGAGACGGATGGTGTTTATCTCGGGTTTACAGCCCTGAGCTAGTGGCTGAAATTCCACATTCATATCGCGAGAGACAGTCTTTCTATAGGAAAGCCACTGCTGACTTTGCTATAAAGTGGCAGTAATTTTAAGGACCGCTGTGGGATGATGGGCTGAGCCAACCCTCAGCAAGGATCTGAACTCGAAACCTTCCGATTGTAAATTAACTAACTCTACTACCGAGCTACCTGGCTAGATAATTGTACATTTACCCACACTGATATAACAAAATTATGCCTAGTCAATTAATGCTATCTGGATGTTCCTTACAATGATTTTTTACCGCGATTAATAAAAAAAAGTTCCATATTCTTAAAATAATGAATAGTGACGTTAATTTAAATGGTTAAGCAGAGCATGCATTGAGTAATTTTGTGATGCTTGGCACACCGCAGATTGTGGGCTTCTGACCTGTAATGCACAGGACCCAGAACACACTCCGTTTCCTCTGCACAGGGGCTTTTTACTTTAATGCATTAGATGTCACATGGGTCCCACAGCTGTTCTTTGATTGCCTTGCGACTCCGACGAGCAGCTTTGTTGTGGAGCATCCAGGGATTTTAAAACAGGGATGGATAAGGAAGCTGGTGGGCAGGTGGGCACATTTCTATTTGTGATGACACATGATGGCGATCTCTCGTGCACTTGAGATGCGTCTCAATGTGAAGGCAAGGATACTGCCCAGCTGCTGCCTGCATCTTATGGCATGTGGACAAGTATCTCTGATTTCAAACAAGAAGGCTTCCAGGCAATATCGGACCCAGTGGAGTGAAATAACACATTTACTTGCACTAGCCTGCAGTAAAAGTGTGACCCACAGGTCAATGAAAGTTTGATTCTCAACAATCAAACGTTTCTTATTGGTCCATGGACTTTACATGAGCAGAGAGGACATATTTCTCAGTCAGCCTAGGTCATTTAAAACTGAGCAGTATACCATAATAAAGTTCAACACAATACCACAATACCGTTGAAAATAAAGTTCTGCAACCCAAACACAGATGCCAATCCAGGAGGCCTGCAACCGAATTGAGGCAAACCCAAACAGGTGGTAACCCCTACTGGCTGGTTTATGAGGATAATGCCCGAGTAAAACTATTGAGACAGGTCAACAAAGATTCAAGGTCTCATATCCTGGTTTCCACCAAAGTTTTTAACCAGTTCTAAAGGTTCACATTATTAATGACTTAATTTTATTATAGCACCCAAATATTAGAGTATGAATTTGTATTTTCTAATGAATTCTTGCTGGCACATGTATGTGGGATGCATTTGAATATCAGTTAAATTAATTCATACATTTGCAGGGCAGTTTTGTGGCTAGGCAAGAGGTCTAAAAGGACACCATCCGGTAGTGTAGTTGTGCTCTTTAGAATACGTTATTGGTATGGGTGCTATGTGCTTTAAATTCAGTACACTAGAGGTAAATTGCGTTAATTCCACTGTTATTGTTTTATTTTAATGGAAACATTTACTGGCTAGGCGGCTCAGCAGTTGGCCGAGGAACTCACAATCGAAAGCTGGCTTTGGAGGTTGTCTCAGCCAATCATCCCTCTGAGGTTGATAAAGTAGGTACCAGGTTGTGGAGAAGTCAACAATGGTTGTCCTTTAGAATGTGGAGTTCCAGTACTGGCTTAAGGTTGTCGACAGGTTATGAGCAATCTTAATTTGAAGCTTTCGTGACTGCAGGAATCTATACTCTTTGGTTCTTTCGGTAAAGTCACATAGGTATAAATAAAATAAATCACGACGTTTTGGGCGCAACACAAGCATCCGTCATCAGGTGGGAAAGCAACACAAGCGTCCGTCATCAGGTGGGAAAGCTTGTGTCGTGCCTGAAACGTCGCGATTTATTTTATACCTACGTGACTTTACCGAAAGAACCAAAGGAGTAAGGTTATGAGCACTTCCTCAAAAGCTCATTTGAGCAGGAACTCACTCTGGTGTTTGGCGATGTTATCATTGCTAGTCTATCCACATGTCAATACGTACAGTGACAGCAGTGTTAGGTTCTGGATTTACTTTAATCCAGAACTTTACGAACTACAACCTGTGAGCTAAATCTGGCTCGCGTGGTGTCATTAAAACGTACTACTTAGCAACAACCTGGGGCTTCAAGTGAATAGCCTTAAACTTAATTATTTTGCGCAGCTGAAATGCGTGCAAACGTTGTTAGTCCACCGAGGCGGAGGGAGGCAGGGGTCCGGTGGCCATGAGCACGCGGTGGTGTTGAGACCACAGATCGACGAGCGGCTCGCGTGCGTTTGTTTTCCGTTAGGACTGTTGAATCATCTTCTTGGTTCTTTCGGTAAAGTCACGTAGAATGGAAACAATATAAAATAATAAAATAAAACAATAAAATAATATAATAATATAATAATATAAATCATGTTCTTGCCACGTTGGTAACATTGAACATAATAGTAAAAAAAGTCACCGGTTTGCCACACTTATAGAAACGTCTACAGCAATAAACATACAATTAGCACCTGCATTAAAGACCAAAACAGGAGGTGTTCTCCACAATTCTAGTTGTCGTACTCCAATTTTAAATCTTGTGGGTTCACTCTCCAACACACTGGTGTGCTGCACTAGTCACGAATTGCCATGTTACATTTACGTGACAAATCTTACTAATTGGTTGTGTCGAGTGGAGGCGGGTTTAACGACACATTTACGCGATCTAACCCCCAAAAACCCTCTATTATGGATACAATTATTACCTTTTAGCTGCAAAACTGTAGTGTGTAAAACACTGAGTCTCACACACTGTAGTTGGAGGCAATACTTTTGTCGTGAGTCCAACTGAGTCGCAGACGTTATCTTGGGAGCAACACTATTACACATTAATACGCAACACAACACGATCTACACTCGGGTCTCGAATGCCCATCTAACCACGCTACGGCAAAACTAGACACGGTTCGCTATCCCGGTCCGGACCACAAACGGGGTCCCGGACCGTGTGGCTAGAGGCTTCTTCTCCCCGACGTTGATCTTCGTAACATCAGCACATTAAGAACCCCGAGCTGCTCATGGGGCCCTCGTTATATGGCCCTGGGCTGGGGCTGGCTCCGCCCTTCGCCCCGCCCACCTTCCAGGTCTCTCGAGCTCCTTCTCGAAGGTTCCCGATAGCTCCTTTGGACCATGTAACCACCGCACAGCCCCCGTCCACCGGTGCCCCCCCTCCAATATCGCCTAGTCACGTGACAGCAGGTCAACCAGCGTATCATGCCCCAAGGTAACACTCTCGCTCCCTCACCGGGAGCCTGTACCGCACACTGCTCGCGGTGCCTCCACACTAACCGGCATTCACCCAAGCCCCGCTAGGGCTGGTACTACATCCCGTAACCCGGGGCTGCCCGTAATGACACATTACAGGCTATGGCTTCGCAAGCCCCGGCACCATACAGTGACAAGCACAGTCACTACACTTTTAATAAACACAACCCTACCAACTCGGGTTCTATAGCTAGGTGTCTATCTGTTCACTATGTGCATGCGTGTTAGTGTAGCGAATGGGCCAGTCAGCATACAATGCTGTCTGACCCACGATATGAGATTACACTTAACCGACGAATGAGGAACGACGAGAGAAAGACGAAGAGATGCGGGACTCCAGGCTGATCCCCACAATGGACCCCGATCCCTGTCGGGGCTCCCCTTTTATATCCCTGGGCGCGTGCTCGCCCCACCCCCTGTTGTATCAAATAAGAAGCCCCCGGCTCCCAGTCACGTGTCCCTCCATTACCCGGCACTCAGCAGCATGTAAAATAGTGGCCGACGCTAACCATAGAATGACAACATTTCATGTCACTACAAAACGAAGGGAGCTGTTGCGGTGCAATAGTTAGTGCACTGCGCTTGCAATACAGAAGTCGCTGATTCAATTACATCTCCAGGTGTGGCAAGTTTAAACAGTTGGGCAAATTTCTTAAACACCCCCACCTGCAGCAATTCCCTACGCTCGAACCGGCATCTCCCCTAAATGTGCCTTTGGAGGTGAAAACATAAATTATACATTGGCGTATGAGTTAGTAAATAAAATCTACTTTTATTTACTACGAAATGACCAGTTGTTAACATGGTCACTAACACGTCATTGTATATCAATATGTGGCTGTTTGAAAACCAATTCAATTACCATTTCAATAGGGTGTTTCTATACCTGCCATCCATTCTGTAGTGACCTACCATAAAATACGATATTTACTGAACTGTGACAAAAACAATTCATTTATATAATTCTCTTCATGGTCGGTGTTATGAAAATCAGATCCACAGTTTACATTACGTTCACTCCACATCATTCCAGTTCTAACTGGTCTTTACTTTACAGGTCCAGCAATTGTTTGATCAATATCCACATATCAGACTTAACGAGTTGCATTTGGTTGGTGTTCTGCAAAAAAAAAACGAGTGGGATTACTATCAAAACTTGATTTAAAGGTTTCGTGACTGCAGGAATTACTCTTTGGTTCTTTCGGTAAAGTCACGTAGATATAAAACAAATAAATAATAGAATACAACGTTTCGATTGCAACACAAGCAACCGTCATCAGGTATGAATGAATGAGAAAACAAACCTAGTAAACTTAGAAATGTAATGCAATGCAACACAGAGAGTCGGCTAACACAACAGTTAACACTTTACCTGGTTGCTTACGTTCTTCCAAAAATTGCTAAATTTGAGAGAGAGAAAAACACACAGACATGGAGACACATAGAGAGACATACAGCAGAGAGAGATACACACAGAGACACAGAGACACACACAAACACAACGACTCTGTGATGGGGCATTATATAGAGGAGAGGGGGCTCTCACTGACATGCTAATTTCTGTGCCCCCCCCCACCTCTATATAATGCCCCATCACAGAGTCGTTGTCTCTTCAGTGACGATGTTTACACACCACACCAGGTAGTTAGTTGAGGCTAAGTCAACCTAGGGGAGGCCCAAGATCGGTTAAAATAATCGTCACCAGTGTTGGTCGTGAGCACAGCACGCCAACTGCCACATTACCGCTCTCCACAATAACTACACTCTCACAAACACATTATGTTCATACTCTTTGGTTCTTTCAGTAAAGCCACGCAGGTGACGTTCAACATTGTCCCACTTACAACTTACCTAATTGTAGTGGGTTCAGTTGAGACACATACTTGACTTTGGAGGCAACACGTTTATTCTAAGACCACAACGTGGTATCTATATGAACGTACACGGGATAACAATATAGGTGGTAACTACCACGATTAACTAGACCACAACGGGATAACTACATAACAGGGTCAGGTCAGTACCACACCGCCTGACCCATGATGCCGAACGTGACTGAAGCCCGAAGATCGAAGTGGCGTAGCACGGCGGGTTACATTTCACAAGTCAGCCCCGATCGGCTCTTGGTACCTCCCTTTTATGCCCATGAGCATGGCCTGGCTCCACCCTCGGCCACGCCCCCTTCTTGATCCTCCCAGAAGGTTCTGGCCCATACACCACGTGTCCCTCTTGCCACCTTTGGCCCACGTTCTTATCCTGTCCTAGTCACGTGTCCTCTCGGGTTCAACCAGACTGCCAAGTTCTCAACTACCCTCTCTCTGACAGTCATCGGAACCATGCCCCCTAGGACCCCCTTCCATGCCATAACATACTCTGGTGTCAGAGAGAGGCTCTAACACTCGCAGTTCCACTCCTCTGTCAGGAGCTAGCGTTAACACCGTAGTGACCCAATATACGTCACTACATCACCCCCCCCCCCCCCCCCTTTTATAAAACACAGCCGTCCCGGCTCATCACCATACCTCAACGAACACAATATGCCTCCAAAGTGTTCTGTGGAACAATTAAACCAACAACTGTCGATTGAAAAATATATACAATTACCGAGAAAGAGAGAAAAAAATTACGCAAATGTACAAGGACCGACCCAACCTACAGACAATATGCACAACCCTACCCCCATATGCGTGTCACCACTCACGAGCACAAGAAGAGCCAGGATCAGCCAATGATCTAATCCGGCTCACGTGTGTGACAACAAACGGTGTAGGGATAAGTAGGATGCTGGAGAAGAGTAATTTAAAACGGACGGTCCTTGAACAGGGCCTCGTCGCAGGACCCCCAGCCGGGGTGAGTGTGGGTTCCCCGGGAGTCCAAGGGACAGGTGGAAGATGGCCTAAAGGGCACGGCCCCTCCTGAGAAGAAGGAAATCCAGCAAGAGGAGAAGGAGTGGTTGACGGCTGCTCCACTCTCCTCAGTTCACATCCGGTCGATGCAAACAGCGACTCCAAGGGCCATAGGTGCTGGGATCCTGTGGGCGGAGAATCAGAAATCCCCTGAGGCACAACCTCCCTAGACACATGCCCCAGCTCATCGGACACACCAGACACACGGCCCTTGGGAAGTGGAGATGAAGGGATCCCGCCTGACATAAAATGGTTTCAGTCGCGACGGATGCACAAACCAACGCCGGAGAACGAACTGAATCCGCACACATTTATACAATTTGTGGGACGTACCCACCAGTACCTGGGGGCAGTGTAGCCAAGCCTTATCACCCAGTTCCGATTTAGTTGTCGATTCCCGGAGCCCTCTTAGCCTTTCATTTGCTGACTGCCGCAAGGCCAGATTTCCTCGGGAAGCCTCTTGTGCCTCCGATAATTGCTTAAGGCTAAGGTGCATGGAGCTACGCATATCAACCTTTGTCTTATTTGGCTCCGCATTAAATTGGACTTTAATTGGAGGGTCCTGTTTCCTCCCAAATATAAGAAAAAAAGGTGAAAACCCGGTAGAAGCGTGAGGGGCTAATCTATATGCCGCGAGAACACCCAGAACATGCAAGTCCCAGTTGGAGGAGGCTACATTGACCTGCTGACATAACATCACCGTCAGGGTCCTATGCAATCATTTCACCATTCCATCACTCTGGGGGTGGTAGGGCGAATTTCGAACTTTTTTTGTGCCCAATAGATCACAAACTTCCTTCAACAATTTAGATAAAAACATTTTGCCTTAGTCAATAAGGAGGCATTCCAGGGCACCCTTATTATCTAGCACATAATCACGAAGAAATGCGTCAGTGATCATCGCAGCCGACTGGTCTGGCAGCAGCCAGGCCATAGGCCAGCACGAAAGGTACTCCACCATCACCAATAAATACTTGTTACCCCGCAGCGTGGTGGGGAATGGCACGAGGACATCGAGCGCGACGAGTTCGTTCACACGGGACACACCAATTGATTGAAACGGTGGATGGCTTATTCTCGGCCGGGGTTTTCTGCGAGCGCATTCTGCACTCCCCTTCAACACATTGTAAACATCTTCTGCCATTTCGGGCCAGAAAAAGTCAAGTCGGAGAGTCGACAATGTTTTCTGGACTCCAAGGTGCATCAACCGTTCGTGTGCAGCTCATATAACTTTGCCCCGCAAAACGGTGGGCACGACAATGTTATAGCGTTGCAAATCCCCATCCCATCTCATCAACAGACCCCTTTTAAGAATCACAGTGGACAACTCCCATCAGCTCTTCCCACCCTCTACGTCCCAAACGCGGTGCCTCAGTTTAAATAAGGAGGCATTCTCCACTTGGAGTCACCCACATTCAGTATGGGTGAGACCGATTGTGTTGTCACATGCGTAGGTAGTATCGGGAAGTGGAGCATTTGCTGATGCCACAACAGTGGGAGCCAGTCCTGTGTCAACAGGCTTACAATGCCCCGCACCCGCAAGACAAGCACACTGGTCACTTGGTGACAGTCACGACAGTGCATCCACATATACATGGCGAACATCCTTTCTGTTGGAGATTTGGAACGAGTAGTCTTGAAGGACTTCCAGCCATCAGGAGAGCTATCCGGATGGCTCTTTGACCCACAGCACATACTGGAGAGCCGCATGATCCGTGGGTATCTCAAACCTTCTGTCATAGAGGTACGGACGGTATTGTTGGGTGAAATAAACAATAGCCAACTCAGAGCGTCACACAGTAACGCTGCTCAGCCGGGGACAGCACTCTACTCCCATACGCTACCAAACTCTCCACTCTGTCCACAACCTGGGATAACATAGCGCCAATTCTGGTGTTACTGACGTCCGTGTCCAGGACGAAGGGTAAATAAAAATCAGGGTATCGAAGAGGAGGTGCTTTGACCAGGCCATCCTGCAGCATGATAAACGCAGCCTCCTCCCTCCATCGAAATTTCTGACCCTTGGCACTGAGAATGTGGAGAGGTTTCATGATTGTGGCAAACACGGGTACAAAAGGTTGATAATAGGAAGCGAACCCAACAAAAATATGCACCTCACCCACCGACTTGGGGGTTGGCCATGTGCACACGCACCCAGTCTTGTCCAGGTCTGTCACAAATCCTGGTCCACTGACAATGTACCCCAGGTATCGAATCGACCTTTGTAACAGATGGCATTTTTGCGGCTTAAATTTGAGGTTCGCAGCCCGCATTAAGCAAAACTGCACGCAACCATTGCAGATGTTTCTCAAACGTACGACCAAAATGTTCACGTCATTGAGGTAAATCAAACAAGCGTCCCATTGGAGGCCCGCCAACACTAGCGCCATAAGCCTCTGGAACGTGACTGGAGCCGAATGGAGCCCCATAGGGAGCCAGTTAAACTCAAACAACCCCTGTGGTGTACGGAAAGCAGTCTTAGGATTTGAATTGTCATCCAAAGGCAACTTCCAAAACCCAGACAACAAATCAAGGGTGGAAAAGAACCATGCCCCCGACAGGGCATCCAAAGAGTCATCCATCTGTAGTGTCGTAGATGGGCCACGCTTACTGGCAGTGGTAGACGAGGCCCATCTGCAAGGGTACTCCATACCACCAAGGGGGGGGGGGATCTATGATCCCACGCAACGCCTCCCCTCGATGGGCAAAGGGGCATAAAAGGGGACCTCGCCAGCCGATCGGGGCCAATCGCAGCTCAAGACCCAAGACCAGCCAGTTTAGGACCCTGGACCCCCTCGCCCCACTTGTCCTTGTAAGGGCCAGGATGCTGTGCGGGCCAGTGGTGGGACTCTGGACTCCCGGCTTGGCGCCCTTGCAAGGGCGAGGTCCACGGAAGCCAGAGTCTAGACCCGCACCTTGGCTGGGTCGGGTCAGGTAGCCTCCCCTAGGGTAATTGTAGTTGGAGGACCTGAGAGAGTAGCCAGAGTCAGGCACGCTAGGAGTAAGCTGTGTCCCTAGGCTGTAACAGTGTATAAGGACTGTTGGAGTGTTGTATTGTAATAAAGAAGTTACCTCTACAAGTGTCTCCGGAACCCATTTACACATCCATGGGAGCGGGTATGCATTAAGTTTGCGGAAATCGATGCAAAATCTCAAACTCACATCCTGCTTCTTGACAAGAACAATGGGAGCTCCCCAAGGACTGTTAGATGGGGAAATTATGTCAGCAGCCAAATCTCGTCGACCGCCTGATGAACGTAGTCCTTCTCTTTGGGGCTCAGTCTATAGGGGTTTTGGCGAATGGGGGCGGCACTCTCCGTATCAATGTGGTTATGCAACAGAGACCTGCGGCCAACATCATATTTTCCTTTACTAAAAACATCAGAAAATCGTTTGGAAGTGCACGCAACTCGGCCTTCTGTGCATTGGATAAAATCAGAGCTGTGAGCAGAGTCCATCCATCCACGACTTGTCACATGTCTCCCTGCTCCACAGACACCGCAACTCCCACAGTCCTGCCGTGTTTCCCATAGCAACACGCGGCAAACGTGCGAGCTAAAACAGTACCCGCCTGTATAATGGACGTATCTAGACCATCGTTCAAGACCTGAATAAATGGTTGCTGGTTGCTTGCCACCAAGGTCTGTGCTCCCACTAATGCTAGAACCCGAACTGCCTTGTTCGAGGGAGCCAAAAGAATCCCTCCCGCAGTCGCTTCTCAGTCGAGCTGCTTTCACAGTCGCAAAGGCACGGGCATCTGCACACCAGGGTGACTTTTAACAGTTTCTTTCGCCAGCGCTTGGAGTGTAGCGCTAGCCTTGCACATCCAAATTGGGGAAGACAAAAACGCCAACTAAATGCAACCCTGATCCACAAGGATCTTCAGGGGCATTGTCCCCAGAAAATCGGTTCCAAATAGACAAGATGCAGCCAGGGACTTTGAAACAAGCACTGGCCCTGTCAAATTAATGTCACCAATGCACACCTTCGCCGATATTTGGCCAATAATCCCCAAGGACCCGCCATTTGTGGCAAAACACGGAATTTCAGTGGCCCTAAGGGTACACAATTTTTGCAGCAAAATATAAAAACCATTTCAGAGATAATGGTAGCGGATGTTGCGGTGTCAATGAGCACCTGCACCTCTACACCCTTCACAGTACCAATGACAGCTGACGATCCCACCGCCGCAGCAACAATATGGTGGACCAATGCCGACCATTGACCAGGATGCCGCGGCCACCCATCACCCGCCAAAACCCGACTCTCATGCTCCGCAACCCGGTGAGTAAGAATGACAGATGATTCTGAACAGGATTCCTGAGGTGACTGTAAGGGCCATGTGTGTGGTGTCTTGCGACTCGCCTGAGGACCCAGTGCAGTGGAGGACAGCCGGGCAGAAGATGACGGCACCATGGATAGTCTCCCTTGTTTGGTACAGCATCCCCTTGAGATGTGTCCTGGCAGGCCGCACCTGAAGCAGATGACGGGGTCGGTCCTTGGCCCAGAGGTCTTCTTCGGCAGGTCTCACCCTCCTTGTCGCCGCCCTGCATCGCCCTTCCCCCACGTGTCGCTATTGAGCGAAGCGCAGACTTTGGGGGAACTGCACCTTCGGGTGCTCACGCCAACTCGGAGGGTCTGGCGCACGCAGCCAGAAATGTGCCTGGAAGCATCGCACGATCTTGAATGACGACAAATCATCCTCTTCTGTGGCTGGCAGGACAACATTCAGTTTTTGGGCCAGTGCCAACATGCATTCGAGGACCAAGACGTCTAGCCCAACCTGTTCCATCTTGGGGTTCGCAGCCTGCACCAGTGACATGAGCGCGCTGTGGAAGGTGAGGCGTTTCTCGGCCTCCCCCCGCCTTTGCGCAGCAAACTTGTGTCGCATGTTAGATGGCGCGTCAAATATCGCCGCCATCTGAGTGAGAGCTTGAGGCATCGTCACCCTGTCCTCTGGCAGAATGGTGTAGAACGCCGCCAAGGCGTCATCATCCCGCAAGATCGCAGATGGCGGTGAAGCACCGGAGAACGCCGCCCAGTCACCACCCTTTCAAAAGGAAGTCTCTTCTTAAGAGCTAGGACTTCGTGTTGCAATTTTAGCAGGAGGTCCAAATTGGTGAGAACCCCATCCCGCCCGTCCAACAAAATGGCAGCTGCACACGCGGGCTGCATCTCCGCGGTTTCCCACGTGCGGGAAACAGTAGCGGTGGAGTCATCTCCCCACAGCTCCGACACAACGACCTCTCTCTCACCAGTCCCTCCAACTCCAGCTCGGCGACCAACACTGCCGCGGCGGACAGTAAGTCGGCGAGTCGAGCGCTACGCGACTGGCGCTCTCTCCTCGACGATGGCGGTGCAGCTAGATCAGGTTTTTCCCACTGCTCCACCGGTAGAGCTGCCTCACACCCTCTCTCCAGGGCTGCCACTCCCGGGGCTGTCTGGGAAATCACCCCCTCGTCATCCTCTTCATCTGAAGATGCCTTGGTAAATTTCGATTTAAAGCTTTCGTGACTGCAGGGATTAATCTTCTTGGTTCTTTCGGTAAAGTCACGTAGAATGGAAACAATAAAATAATAAAAATAAAACATAATAAAATAATTCTCACGACGTTTCGGCCACAACACAAGTAGCCTTCCTCAGGTGGAGAACAGGTCTGTCGAGGAGACTGTCTCCTCGACAGACCTGTTCTCGAAACGTCGTGAGAATAATTTTATTATTTTTAATTTTTATTATTTCCATTCTACGTGACTTTACCGAAAGAACCAAGAAGATGCCTTGGTAAGTTGTTTTTTTCGTGTAAACATCGCACTACACTAGGGCTATCACCACATAACGCCAGATGTAGTAGGTTCACTGGAGACACACACTTGACTTTGGAGGCAACACGTTTATTCTAGAGCACAACGGGGTAACTATATTAATGTACACAGGATAACGATATAGGTGGTAACTACCATGATTAACTAGACCACAACGGGGTAACTACTAAACTGGGTCAGGTCAGTAACACACTGCCTGACCCACGATGCCGAACGTGATGACCGAAGCCCGAAGATCGTAGAGCCGTAGCATGGCAGGTTCCATTCCACAAGACAGCCCAAATCGGCTCTCGGGACCTCCCTTTTATGCCCCTGAGCATGGCCTGGCTCCGCCCTTGGCCATGCCCCCTTCTGGATCCTCCCAGAAGGTTCTGGCTCATACACCACGTGTCCCTCTCGCCACCTTTGGCCCACGTTCTTACCCAGTCCTAGTCACGTGTCATCTCAGGTTCAACCAGACTGTCATGTCCTTAACTGCTCTCTCTTTGACAGTCACCGGAACCATGCCCCCTAGGGCCCCCTTCCATGCCATAACATACTCTGGTGTCAGAGAGAGGCTCTAACACTCGCAGTTCCACTCCTGTCAGGAGCTGGCACTAACACCGTAGTGACCCAATATACGTCACTACATAATTATTAAATAAAGTGTACATATTGTGTATGTACCACCAATGTTGTTGTGAGGTTGTGCTTAATGACCATAAATGAGGAAAGCAATGTGGACTGGAATGATGTAGGCAGTGTTGTTTTAACGTTCATTGTTGCTTCATTACCATAACAAGCTTGACATTTATTAAGCAAATTCCTTGTAGGTAAGCCACAGGCAATGGGCCGTTCAGGTGCTTGATGCGTATTCACCGTGTGGCTCGTGTGAATGTGTGTAGGTGCCAGCTGCGTGAGATATATAGATTGCGAGAAAATTTGCATCACTCTTATACATATTTCAATAATGATAAATATTACTGTCAATTAATGATTCATGGCATGTCTGCCCATTTCAAAATTGTGTGACTATGACTGATGTAAATTATAGTTCATGCCCTCCATTAATGCATATACACTGTAGTACGGCGTTTGTTTTTTCGTGCCTGTTTTCATGACCGTAATTTTTTTATCAGAATATATGGTTCGTGATAAAAATTGGAAACCAACTTAAAATTTTGATCTGCAATAAACTATTTAAAAACATGACGACAAATCAGTTTGAATCTAAACAAATGTGCTTTCTATAGAGAGCCACATCAACTGGGTGTGGTAGTAACTCGGTTATACCCTAGCGCAGTGGTTATTAATCTCTACTGCAGCCTTGTACCCCTTTGCTTCTCAATCGTAAAAACAAATTAAGTGAAAACATACATTGGTTTAATGAAACAAAGTAGTTTTACTTACGCTCCATGCTTAACTTCTGTTTTCGATGGTTTACTTTCTAAAAAAAAATCTAGCATGTCTCGCACACCCAGAAATCTCGCACCCTAGGGGGTGTGAGATGCCCATCTGAGATGCACCCCAGGTTAATAACCACTGTTCTAGCGATTTAGTAACAGGGTTGGTCTATCACACACGGGCATGACAATACTGTGCAGCGCCTATGGGAGGAAGTATAGCGAGTAGGTTTCTCACCATGTGTGGTGTAGAGTTTTGAGAATTTGTCTACATTTGATGTTAGTGAGGCACTCTGGTTTCAAAGCATTATTTACCCAACACTGATGGCCCGGGACATTAAGGCTTCGTGAGTGGCAGCTGGAGGGTGAGCGCCAAGTGCTTATAGCCAGCGTGTGACTGGGAAGGCAACCCGTTGGGGTTAAGGTAGGGTTGTCACAGTTGCCACAGACCAAACCCAGGGGCTTCCAGATGGGGTCTTCCGTGACCCCTGCCTCCGTTCCTCTGCCCTGCCAACACACCCGTGCACACGCTCACTGGTGTGTGTACTGTCTGTCCACCACAGTTGCCGCTGCTGTCCACCAGCCAGCACTATTACACTACATCACCCCTCCCCCCCCTTGTTTTAAAAAAAAGCAGTCCCGGCTGATACACTGCAATGCAACTGGGTGGACAAGCAAAGCAATCCCACAACCCAGGAACGTAAAAAAATAGTTGCGACACTCAACGCCAACCGACAAGTACAACGACCGATCCACCCGAGAACAGCTCGGTGGGCGGCGCAGGCAAAAACCGTCGGACAACATCACAACCGGTAAAATCACGTAGAAGGAAAATAATAAAAATGAAACATCAAATTCTCACGACGTTTCGGCCACAATGCAAGCAGCCGTCCTCAGGTGAAGAACAGCTGTCGGAAAGACAGCATCCTTAGGATCCTTAGGAAAGACAGCATCCTAAGGATGCTGTCTTTAAATTGAAACAGCACAACCGTGAAGTGCCCTGCAAATCGACAACCACAACAGCCCATCCACCTGATCACACTCGGCGTGCTGCGCAGGCAAACCGCCGAACAACACCACCCAACACATAAAACACACAGCAGTACACGACCCATTCTCAGCGCCGATCACCCTTAACACGCCATTATCTTCAAATCACACAGCACAAGGGAGAGTCCGCATTATCAGAATGTAGCTCACATGAACCGGGTCCTTGATGCCAGTCCACCACCTTTGGCAGGATCTTGCACTTCTTGGGGCTCCGAGGAAAATACAAATGGCCTAAAGGGCGGGCCCCTCCCTGGATTCATCAGCAGAACTTGACCGGGCTCCAGCCTCTGATCCCTCGCATGAGGCGACCTCGAAATATTTTCCGGGCATCAGAAGCTTGGATCCTGTGGGGTTTGAGGAGCAGTTGCCGGCGGGGTAGAGGGCATCGGTGGTGCTGCCGACGTCCCACTGGCACCCCAGCACTCGCTTGCGATGTGGCCCAGCCGACCACACCTGAAGCAGGTGGCAATGGGTCTCCAGGGCAGAGGGGACTCCTCTTCCCGCTGACTCCAATTCGACGGCCAACCCTGGAGCCTCTCCCGCGCGGCCCTTGGCCGTACAATGTAAACGCCAACTCCATCTCCCACAACGCAGGCCCCTGTGCCCCTTTGGCATCCCACCTCCAAGCTGCCACCTTCGGCCATTGATTTAAGTTATCGTGGGTCTGCTGAATCCACCAGGCTACCCTCAAGGACGTCAGCTCATCATTTGCCGTGATCGTCAGGACGACCCCCAACTCTTGTGCCAACGATAGCAACCTTTCCACCATTAAGCAGTCGAGCGCCGTCCAGTCCATGTGGGGATACGCCTCTTACCCCAATGCCAGCAGTGTGCTATGAAAAGCGAGGAGGCATCTCGGCCTCCCCTCGCTTCCGCTGCAAAAATCTCCTGCGGGTGTTGTATGGCGGGTCGAAGGGTCGAAAACGGCCGTCATCTGACCGTATGCCCGCTGGAGGGTCGACCAATCACTTTCCGGGATGTCCTGGGACGCTGCCAATGCACCGTCAGTAAGGCCTGCAGGGCCTCCTCTTCCGTTTAACTGACAGACAACAAAGCTGCTTGGAAGTGATGACGGAACGCCATCCAATCGCCTCCGACTGCCACGAACTCCTGAATGGGAGGCAGCCATCGTGATCGGCACACAGCTTCTTTCATTGCCGCCAGACGGAGCGTCTCTTTAGCGTGGTCCCACGTCCCACTCTAAATGGCAACTGTCGGCCTCACCATGCCCTTCGTGGGCAAAATGGTAGGCGGCGACCGCGTGTTCTTCGCCGCAGTAACCACCTCTGCAGGTGGC
>JAAXLI020001277.1:0-71203 GCA_014621495.2 Entosphenus tridentatus | reverse complement strand
CCCCCCCCCCCCCCCCGGTGAAAAAGTCAGCCGTCTCGGCTGGGAAAAGGGTGATTAGCCGATTCCATTAAGTTGCTTATTAGGGTGCCAAAGATGCATTAACAATAAAGGGTGAAATGGCGTCAATGCGCCGAACAACACTTAAAAACAAAATCACCCATGAACAACCAGACATACATTAGGGCGCCCCTGCAGCATGGTAACGACAGGGAAGGGACAGCAAGACAATCAAACGCTAACGAAACGGAAGAGATTTAGATCGCGTACACGACGCGGGACCCTCTCCGCTTCCTGCGCATGGTCGCCTTGCCGCTGGTTCAACAGGAGGTGGTTGGCATGAAGAAGAAGATTGTTCGTTTTCGGTCATGTCCAGGGCAGGTCCCGTTGAAGGGGGGACAGCGGGGGTTTCATCAGCCCTCAAAACCTGTTCATCTGCAGGGGGCACAACACAGCCCCGCTGGGGATCAACGGGCGAGGCAAGCGGCGTATTTGGCACAGCAGATCCCGGCAGGTCAAGAAGTGGAGATGAGGGATCGACACGCGGACTAACGTAGGGTTTAAGTCGCGACGAATGGACGTACCACCGACGTTTTCCGTATTGGACGCGAACACTCCGTGGATTCCGAATGTCCACCAACATCACAGGCCTCCGCCAAGGCCTGTGCAGTTTAGGGGATGTGCCCACCGGCACCTAAGGGCAGTGGAGCCATGCCAGGTCGCCCACCGACCAGGGCATGTGAGTACGCGATCGACGCGCATACCTCTCGTTCCTTGCCTGCGTACGGGCCGTCGCAAATCTGGCGGCCTCTCACGCCTCTGTAACCCATTCAAGCGAGTCCCGTACGTGATCAGGCAAGGAAAGGGACGGTTGTTTACTCGGCGTACCCAGTTGCACATCAATGGGGGGTACGTTCTCACGGCTATACATCAGAAAAAATGGTGAATATCCCGTGGACGCGTGCGGAACCATGCGGTATGCCGCTAAGACGCCCGGTATGTGCAAGTCCCAATCGGTCTGCTTTTCACTCACCGTGTGACAAAGCATAGCCGAGAGGGTGCGGTTGAATTGTTCCACCATGCCATCCGTTTGCGGATGGTAAGGGGAAGTGCGGATCTTCTTTGTGCCCAGCACATCGCAAACCTCTGAGCAATTTGGAGGAGAAGTTACGTCCCTGATCTGTGAGCAGCCTCTCGGGTGCTCCCTTATCCATGAGATACCCGTTCAAGAAAGCATCAGTGATGGACGCGGCCGTCTGGTCGGGCAGAGGCCAGGCCATTGGCCATCGATAATAATATTCTACCCCGACCAGAAGGTATGTATTGCCCCTAGCCGATGGAGGGAACGGGCCGAGAATGTCCAGAGCAACCAATTCGTTTATGCGGGATACCTCAATGGAACGTAATGGCGGCACATACTGTTTCCGGGGCGGTTTCCTATTCGCACAATCATGGCATGACCGGACAAAGTCATTAACGTCTGCCGTCATGCTGGGCCAAAATAAATCTTTTTGCATTGCGGCCAAAGTCTTCTGCACGCCGAGGTGCATCAATTTGTCAGCGTGCAGAGCGCGAAGCAGGTCATAGCGAAGGGAAGTAGGCACAACCAAGCGTGGTCGGTCAGGCAACCCGTCGGTACACATCAATAGTCCCGCCTGGCCTCGGAACATCCGCCACTTCCATCCCGCCAACTGAGCTTTTTGTTTCCCGATCAATTTCCGCAGCGGAGCCAGCGAGGTATCGGCCTCCTGCTCGCGTAGCCAAACCGAGTGCGGCAGCTGTAGGGTATCATCAGTGTCCACTGACACCTCCTGGTTGTCCTCGTTCACCATCGCCCCCATAACCGGACAGGGCGAGGTGAGCGGCGCCGCGCAGCGGTGCATACCCGTCAGACAAGTGCACAGGGGAATGGGTGGTAATCTGGAGAGCGCGTCTGCGTTAGCGTGGCGGGCATCCTTACAGGTAGTAATATCAAAGGAAAATTCCTGTAATGATTCCAACCACCGAGCCAATTGGCTTGACGGTTGGTCCAATTTTAAGGAGTATTGCAAAGCCGCGTAATCAGTGCGAACGAGGAATTTCCTTCCATACAGGTACGGCCGGTACAGGCGGACAAAATGCACGATTGCCAAAAGTTCCCGCCTCGTCATGCAATATCGTGTTTCTGCAGGGGACAGAACCCTGCTGCCGTACGCAACCACTCGTTCAACCCCGTCTTTACGTTGCGATAAAACGGCCCCATTGCCGATATCGCTAGCATCCGTGTCAAGGATGAACGGCTGGGAAAAGTCCGGGTAATCGAGCGTAGGCGCCGTGGCGAGGTGATCCCGAAGCGAGTGAAAAGAGCGTTCCTCCTCCGGGCCCCATTTAAACCTTTGATTTTTGCCCATCAGAACATGCAAATGGTTTAGCCAGTGTTGCAAAGTTCTTAATGAAGCGGCGATAATAGGATGCAAACCCAATAAAGCGCCGAACATCGCCCACCGAAGTGGGTGTGGGCCACTCTCGGACACATTGCGTTTTCTGAGGGTCAGTGGACACGCCATCTGAACTGACGATATGACCCAAGTAATGGACGGAGTGTTTCAAAAGGTGGAATTTCTTAGGTTTAAACTTTAGGTCAGCCGACCGCATCCTTTGAAAGACCGTCTCCAGGCGTTGGAGGTGTTCCTTGAACGTGCGGCTAAAAATGATAATATCGTCTAAATATATGAGGCACGTTTCCCACTGTAATCCAGCCAGTACCAATTCCATGAGTCGTTGAAACGTCGCCGGAGCCGCATTCAAGCCCATAGGCAACCGGTTAAACTCAAAGAGACCTTGTGGCGTGCGGAATGCCGTCTTGGGTTTCGACGCGTCATCGAGGGAAAGCTGCCAAAAGCCCGAGGACAGATCGAGGGTGGAAAATAATTTAGCACCCGATAAAGCGTCCAATGAGTCATCCATCCTTGGTAAAGGGTACGCGTCGGCAACAGAAATCTTATTCAACCGGCGGAAATCTACACTAAACCTCGTCCCACCATCCTTTTTCTTAACCAGAACCACGGGCGCACCCCAAGGGCTGTTGGACGGCGAAATAATATCCGCCGCCAACATCTCGTCTACTGCGCCGCGCACATGTTCCCTTTCTGCAGGGCTCATGCGATGCGGATGCATACAGATGGGAGGTGTCGCACCGGTATCAATATGGTGTGACAAAAGTGATGTGCGGCCGAGATCCAAATCATTTTTACTGAAAACATCAGTGTACCGTAATAATAATGAATGCAAAGCAGTTCTTTGCTTGTTCGACAAGGATGAATTTTCCCCGCACAAGTCCGCGATCCACCGTTCCTGTGAACAATCGCGTGGAGGTCCACCAGTGGGTATTCCGACGTGCGGTTTTCCGTCAAAAGTGGCGAAATCGGTAGTGGCGTGAGCCAACACCGATCCCGCCGGGACAACAACCCGGTCCGGCCCCCCATTCAACACCTGTATGAACGGTGCCTGACCTGGCTGTACGATCGTTTGGGCTGCCGCCAAGGAAAAAGATTTAGCCACCGAATTGGACAGGGATAATAGCACGCCCATTGCCCCCTTTTTAACGTGAAGGGGTTTCCGGTAACGCAGCGGGATGAGCATTTGTGCGCCTGATGGAACTTCTACCGTAGCAGCGACCATGGCGGTAACTGCGTTACCCGGAGGCGAACTGCCCAGCAGGGAAGGCAGGAACGACATCCTACGACCCCCCGGCATTTCCAAACAATCCTGGTCGACCCGTATCTTGAGTGGCATGCGGCGCAAGAAATCTGTGCCTAGCAAGCATGGGACGGCTAGCGAGCGCGAGATCAACACCGATCCATTAGCGGTAATATTCCCGATAGCGATACACACATCGACTTGACCACAGATACCCATGCTACCCCCATTTGCAGCTACACACAAGTCATTAACCCGACGTATTCGCGACGTGGGAATAGACAAAAGATGAAAAATAACATCGGAAATGATGGTGGCAGATGCGCCAGTGTCCACCAAAATACGGACGTCGATGCCCTCGATGGTACCCCGTACTGTCGATGAGCCCGATGCCGCAGCCACAACCCTACGAGCCAATTTTTTCCATTGTGTAGTAGAGCGTGGAAATGATGCAGAAGAATGACAATTATCATTAGAAGTGCAACTATGAGTGCGAGTGGATGAATGATGTGACACGACCTGCCGGGTGTCCGATTTGTGCCGACTCGCCCAAGGGTGTCGCGGCTCCACGCCCGGTGGAGGAGATGGAGGCCCACCTCGGCGGAAGCGGTGAAGGCAGAGGTTGGCAGCGGCAGTCACGGGCAAAATGGCCTCGTCGGCCGCACTTGAAGCACGTGGCAGTCGTCGGCCGGCGGTCGGTCGACTCGGCCCCCGCACGTGGACGGCTCGCGTAGTCACCACGCTGGTCGCGCAGCCGCCGTCTCGGAATCCAGTGCGGAACAGCAGCAGCCACCACCTCGTCGTCGCCGGAGTCGTCGGAGCAGTGGACGACCCGTCGTGGAGACCACCCCAAAGGTGGGCCATCGATCTCGGGTTTCCCCGTCCATGCCGCCATCTGGTCCCAACGCTTGATGTTAAACTTAGCGTCCAGGCAGCGCGCCACCCATCGCGATGTAAGCGGTTCGTGGCCGCATACCGGCAGCGAGATGTTGAGTTCCTGGGACAGCTCCAGCATACGGGAAAGGATGAGAGGATCAAGATGATCGGCCGTCGCGTCGGGGTAAGCTGCCATGGCCAACGCCATCAACGCCCCCCGATAAGCCAAAGGCGACTCCTCTGATCCTCGATGACGTGACATACATTTTCTCGTGGCTGCTGTCGGTGGGTTGTAAAACTCCGCCATCTCTGCGAAAGCATCACGAAGAGTCTTCTTCTTGGACGCCGGGATGGATCGGAAGACCTCTAGAGAAACATCGTCCAGCAGCGTGGGCAGCGCTTCCAGCGCCTCCGTCTCTCGCACGGATCTGAAGGCCGACTCGAAGCACCACATAAAACACTCCAATCGCCCCTGGCGATAAATTCCTTAATCTGTGGAAGCCGATATCCGCGGTGGCAGGCAGACGCCGCGGGCGTCTCCGATTTCGCTTCCCGCATTCCACCTGTCTCCGTCAAAATGGCGTCCGGCGGCCGCGTGGTGGCAGCTTCGTGCAAAATGACGCCCAACGGCTCCGGTGTTGCCGCCCCGCCCAAGATGTCGGCCTCTTCCCACGTGGCAGGAGCTGTGGCGGACGCAGATTCCCGGGCAGGATCTCGGTCCGCGGCATTAAGCTGGACTGCTATCTGGCGACCCACGGCTGGTGAGGATGCCACCGCTGTCACCAAACTCAGCAGAATTGCGCGTAATGACTCAATCTGCTCCGCCATCAGCCGCCATCTGTCCTTCACCCCTGAGGTGGTCGTATATTCTCCCTGTCGGCGTTGAGAGGCGTCGAGGAGAGTAGCAGCAGCCGGCGGCAGAGGAGCTGTAGCTCCCAACAGATCATCCTCGTCAGTCTCGACATCTTCCTCTGATGGAGGTTCGGGTGGGTTCTTCTGAGGTGCTTGGACATCTTGAAGATCGTCCAAACGGTCCCAGAAGAATTTCTGACACCAATGTAATAAACCTTCTCGAGACGGCTTCTGAAATCAGTCCTTTATTTTCCACTTCCACAGTTTACACACTCCCCGTTGCTGGCAGGCAACGGGAAGCTGGCAGACAGCCACCGAAGACGCACCGCCCACGTGGCACCCAGAGCCCCGTACGCGCGTGGCCCCTGCTCTCTTCATTCCCAGGTCTGCTCCCGACTCCCCCGTCTCTCCCCCTTTTAACGCCTGGGTCACGTGGTACCCTTAAGCCAATCCTCAGTAGCCAGCGTCGAACATTCCAGATCACTCCCGTCAACTCCTGGGACCACGCCTCTGATCCGGCTTCCCATTAGCTGAGGCCAAGATCGGCCAAGCCGATCACCTTAGCTAAGATGCCGTGATCACGCCGTGACCATGCTCCCAGGCTCTCCCCTCATTGGCTATAAAGCGGCACCGGCAAAGCCGATCGCCACGTGAGCCATACATGGCTCTCATTACACAAAGTTTACATTTGTAATACATTCCACTATCAATTGTTAACATTCAAATCATAACGTGCAGAAATAAAACAAACTAACCGGAAATTAGTGAACTTAAAACAGTAAATAAGTAACAAAAGTAAATATCAAATAAATAAGTAACACCTAACTGGTAGATAAATAAGTAAGCGTACTGGTTTCGACCTCATCATATTGCAGCTACTGGACCGGTAGTTACCCCTGTACAGTTTTAGCACTGGTAGATTGCGCACTGCGCAGACAATAGCGGAACTACGGTAACGCCATTGCCTCCTGTCAAGAGCCATTGGAAGTTTGAAACAAAACTCATGGTCGCGACGGTATAGTGCTCAGCCAATAGCAGCAGCCTAAGGGACTCAGCAATTATGATTCCGCGTTTGGATTTACAGGACACCGAAGTGAAAGTGCCATTATCAATTATCACCAAATATCTTGGCCCTTTCGCTCTGCTCTGACGAAGGTCCATTGCCCAACAAATCCGCTGATTATATAATGTTTCCGTTATATTTATAATTAAAGATGGATGTGGTCAGGGTTTTTGCTCATCTTTGTACACCACTGACAGTTTATTTTTTGTTTAAATGGATAACTATACTCCCCTCCTGCATCATGGTCATGGACAGTTTTGACTGTTTTTTTAATTACTGCTGCAGATTAATGTGATTATTACGGAAATTGAGATTTGTAGAAAATGTGATTGCATTGGTAGAGTAAACACTTGTTTTCTTCATTACAGCTTTTAAATCGATGCCTGCAGGCTCCTGCTGCTATGACATAATTTTCCAATCGGGTCCAGCTAAGGGAAGGAATATCGAGTAATTTGTACCAAAGAAAATCACTTGAATATAGTGGGGAGAGCTCTAATAGCCTGAAGCTCATGATATCAATGAAAACTAACATTTATGGATCTGGATTTTATGGCAGGGTTGAATTTGGCCTTAAAAGGTGGCACATGAGTGACTGCTGCACTTGACCCAAAATGTCACCGTGAGATTAATCTTATCTTCCTGCAAGTCCCTTTCTATCATTGAGACTGCACATTACAGCAAGTCAGATGATGGCCTGAGTTGATTGGGATAATGTCGTAGCGTGCACACAACTGTATCAGTATGTAATGATGCGAGTTTTAATTTCCAAAGTTAGAAACGAGATACTCATCCTGTCTACTGTGAGGCAGACAATAAATGTGGCAACATCATTTATATAAAGGGAAGCCTTTGCAAGCTGGTGTCATCGCCAATGGCGATGACGCTTGCTCAAGGATTCAGTATAACAAATGTCTCTGAAACATGTTCTGAGTTTAAGCGTTTATTCCATACGTGAATATCTTTAGACGCTCTAGTTTCCTCATACCTCAGAGATAGTATTCTTGAAAGGAATCGTGCAAATATCCCACAACAGGATGGATTTTAAAATTATCCTTGAGACCGACTGAGGCATATCTAGGTAAACAAAGACATCTGATTAGATGCAACATATTGCGGGAAAATGTTGAACAAATATCCTTAAACAACTACTGTACCACACTCGATTCCACTCGCGAAGCCTTACTGTGCCAGGATGAAGTCAAGAGTCTCCTTGGTTCTCATTAATGTAGTTATTTACTACTTAACTAATGTATAGGTTACAGTGTAACCGTTACACCATGTGGATCAATTTCAAGAAGTGTTAAATTCACTTCCACGACCCCTGGCGATAGAGCTGCGATTTCAGAAACCACCACTGAGCATTCACATTTTCCCTGCTTTTCACATATTGCACCGTTTGGTACATTTTACTTGTGTCACATTGGTTTTGTATATAGTGGTGTCGCTACCGAATACCATGGCTTGTTGAAGCCTGTGCCAGGGGCTCAGTGTCCATGCTCTTTTTTATGTGGTTGTTTATTCACGTTATGCTAAAGAACACACACAATTCGCCATTGCTTGCTGATGGATATTTTGAAGGGCATGTTGACAACTCGGGATGCTAATTCTTAATAAACTCGTTTTAAAACGTTTAAAAAAAAACGGTTTTATTAACAACTTCGTTTAACTCAAAGTCGAGAAGTACGTCAATGGAGCATGAGACACGAGGCGCCTGCGTTTTGTGCGAGCCGATTCCACAGTTTAGGGACCGCGGCGTTTTTGACCTACACAAATATATATATAAATAATAAAGCGTCCATACAAAATGTTAATTGCTTTAAAGTAGCGAAACAATTGATTAATTGATGCCAATTTTGATACAGGCATGCATTGTCACCGGATCTGAATACGTGTGCAAAAATGTGGAATTGATTGGACAACGGGAAGTGGACGAAATTTTGATTACAAGATTTGATGCAGACAAAACAGAGGAATCAAGTTAAGCAAAACCGTTGAAAAACAGCTTCACTTGGAATGTTAATTATACTGTATCTTTGTTCTCTTTTGACTCTTGCCATGTTGTATATGTTAACTGTAAGTTTGATTCTTATAAAATGCATGTTCAATGTAATTCTGCATTTTGTTCTCATTAAATATTGAGCATCTTGCACATTTGTAATTCACGCATTTTTCGTTTATATATTATTATTATTTTTTGTCACCAATTATATCCATATTGTGTTATCCCATTCAAGGCATGGAGCCAGCAAACAAACATCACCAACTATAAACTGGAAAGCAACGCTTTCCTCGACCAGCGGTCTGCAAAAAAATAATAAGGCATCCATACAAAATGTAAATTGCTTTAAAGTAGCGAATTAATTGATTCATTGATGCCGATTTTGATACAGGCAGACGTTTTTTTTCGAATTCGGTAACAGCTCAATAGAGCATTTTAAGAGCCGCAATGCACTGTGTGGCGAATACGAGAGAGTGGTCCTCAATATGTAACGTAACGAAGTGGTAGTCTTTAATGAGCCGTGTGAGGCTCCGGAGCCGCAGGTTGCCGACCCCTGTCCGAGGCAATTGTGCTGGAAGATGCTGCTGCAGACTACTCCTGGCATCTCTTCAGTAGACGGTATCTTCTAGTTCTTTCAAACTCTGCAAGGAGTAGTTCTCAGATGTAATTAAATGTGTTTGAATCCCTTAGAGCTGGACGACACCAATTTAAGAGAATAATACAATTTTCCTGCAGTCATGAAGGATGACACTTGGACCATATACTGACTACACTGGGGAAGATAGTATAATCACGTGACCGACTGGGTTCCAACCTAAGATTTTACCAGCACAGTGCTTCACCACAGGCACTTGGTCACCTAATCTGCACTCAGTGAACGTCCTCTGCTTTGGGCTTCATGGGACCTTTCAGTAAACATAAAAATGTCCACCTCAGTATTCAATTGTAACACAACATCTCCAAACCTTCATGGGTTATATAGGCCAAGATGTCCAACAATTGAATCCAATCTAAGGCTACACCCTCCACCTGAGCGATCTGTTGCACAACCAAATTGCTTTTGAAATCACGAAACTTAAAATTGCGTGTATGTACCTTCTTTGTCCACATCCAAGGTTGTAGTTGTGCAACAACGGTGTAGTGTCTGGGCGTGCCTCATGTGTCTGGCCCCGCCCTCTACAGTAAAGCCCCACTCTTTTTCTGGTTAGCTCCACCTCCCTCCCAACCACATCAGGATTGTAACAATTCAGTCATATACAGTCGTCCCTCGGTTAACGTGTTTTAATCAGTTCCACTAAAACTAATGTTAACCTAAATAACTGTGAATTTAATTCACTTATAAGTTGAAAAATAAGTAAAAATCACCGAATCTGCAAGGGTTGCTGTTTATACTGCCAAAACATAAAACATGATTTTAACAAATCCCAGTCGAGGTCTAAACGTTCATAAATGGGCCCAACCCCACTTACGAGCGATTGGATTGGCCGAAATTGGCGCCCACATGCATCTCGTAAACGTACTATTAATCAACATTTTAACGTTTGTCGAAACCATGGGATCCTATGGGAGGCGAGACGTTAACCGAAAAATTGATAACCGAGGGACTACGGTGTTGGAAAATGTCCACACGGTGGAACACGTGCCTACACATCGCTGAGCGGACAGATGTTTGAAAGTTGCGTCTGTCTACTGTTAGCAACCGGTTGAACAACTGGCAAGCAGAAATATCTACGTGTGAGCGATTAACTTGAATGCAATGAAGGTGTGCAACATATCACTAAGTTGTGGCCAAAATACTTCATTGTCACCAGTTAGCATATTTGTATGGGGTCAATAGTTTGCCTAAAATGAACATTTTTTCTACTGTCGATAAGAAAACATCACCTGATGCCAACGATGCAAAGGGGAATAAATTGACAAACGTGTCATCTTTTGCAAGAGCAGGCAAATTCTGATATGGCATATTTACAAATTGAATATAAATTGCCAAAAAACAATAACTCCGCCTGTTGTAACTTAAATTAAACTACGTTACCCTTGCAAAAAAATACATCTCAATAGACTCTCACCTTATTAAAATTACTTTGAATTTAATGGAGTTTGAAGGGAAGTGGTATATCTGATTATATTGGATTGCAATTTCAAACACGGAAGGTCATGCTTGCAGTTCAATACTGGATATTTATTTGAATGCATCAAAGTGATCAAGTTATGTACGTAGATTTTGGAATCAGAATTGAAGATAGCAATGAATTCATGTATGCAACATTTGGATTCATTGATAAATATGAGAAGGTAATATTCAAGCTCATTGCCAGTGTTATTGCGGCTGTGGACACCGGTAGTGTTGTAACGGTTAGCATGCTGCGCTTCGAACCCAGCAAATCAAGCTCGATTCCCGCTCACGGCCAACACCAGTGACGATTATCTGAACTGGTCATGGGCCTCCCCTAGGTTGACTCAGCCTCAAAGGACTACCTGGTGCGGTGTGCAAACATTGCTAATGGGGGCACAAAGGCGGCCGGGCGTGGTATTGGCCACCCACCCCCTCGTGCCGTCCTTCATTAGGTTCTCACGGACAGCACTTGCCCCAACAGTCTTACAGGCTATACGGGGATCTTTGTCTTTTTGTACAGCTCGCCAGAGACACGCACAGAAGCATGTATTCCTCCTGCAGAGAGGAATGCCAATCATGGCTATATAACGGAACCCTTCCCAGAGATGGTTATTACGCACACATTGATCTGTACCCATCCTATCACGTCGCTCGATGTAAGCAGCTATAACCTGGCTGACAAAAAACTCATCCAGCTCTTCCCTCACACACAAAGCAAATGCTGTTTTGGCCGAACAGCCCGATGCATTCCCATAAATGGCAAGCAATATGCATGCACTGGTTTGACCATGCCACTGTGAACAAATTCAATATTTAAATTATTACACCCAAATATTTACCTTAACAGCTTTGTTTTTACGATGGTGATTACCAAATGGTCATGACTGTTTTGGTGCTTGGATTCAACATTCACATGACGCTTGTCAACAGGTGGAATTTTGATGCCATGAAGTAAACTGCTAAAGCTGCAGTGCGATAGTTTCATTAAATCTTTGATTTAAGAGAGAGGATCATACATTTCAGTCGGTGTTCGCCACTTATCTATATTCTACAGGAGATACCATTTTTTACAAGTCAGTGGGTTTGAAACTACTGTGAGCGAGTCTTAAAATTCACTCCATAGACCAACCAGAGCCCAATTCACCCACAATTTGTTTACAAGCTTTTCTGTAAAATTCCCAGAGTGATACATTTTTCAGAAACATATTTCTTTAAATTATATACAGAAGATTGGCCACCGATTTGTGCGGAGGAAAGGGAGTGGCACCATTTTGCACCAAATCTGGAAGGCAATCATCAGTGTGAGGAGAAGCAAGGGGCGTTCTTCGGCTCGCGTCATTGCGTCATCATGCTGCGAGACACTTCCATGGACACAGATCACTAATCATGCTCTGGTTCGTCTCGCACGCCCATTACACATATATGCACGTGTGTGTGAAGGTTGCGGAGCAGTTAGCACGCTGCACGACGATCCTGTCGATACAAATTTAATTCCCCCTCACAGCCAACACCAGTGAGGTTTATCCGAACCCATCCTGGGCCTCCCCTAGGTCGACTCCGCCTCATATCAGGACTTGTGTTGTATAAAAATCATCACTGGGGAGACAAAGGCGGCCTAACGTGGTGTTGACCACCCACTCCCTCGTATGCCATGCCGGCCTTCATAGGTTCTCGCTAACAGCACTTGCCCCAACAGTCTGTTCCAGGTTATACGGTTGATTTTTAACACTACCTCCTGGTGGTATAAGACTTTAGCACTGTGGTTTGCTGTAATGCCATTAGAAAAGGCAAAGATTGGCCGATTGCCCTCACGGCACGCTCATGCCCAAGTCATCGTCTCTCTGAAAGGCTGCAAGGGGCTGGTTCACTCCTCCACCTGAGAATGTTTTAGGAAATTACAGACATCTACAACATCACCTGACCAACCCCACAAAGTGGAGCTAAGGGACTGCAACCACCCGCCACTCCCACCGCGAGGGGAGCCTCCAGAAACAGCAATTACTCAGGCTGGTGAAGTGGAATGTTTGAATGCTTGTTGGAGAGATAGAGGCTGCCATTCCTTTAGTGGGAGCTGGACTGGTACTGCCTTGACATCTGTGGATTACAGGAGGTGTGGTGGACTGGTTCCATATTTTTTCCCCATCATGACGAGTGAAAAGCCATCTACTTGGGGCAGGATAACAAGATCCACATCAATGGGGATGGCCAGAGACCTGCTGACTGAAGTAAATTTACAGTTACTGCCCAGACTTGGGAATGGAGAAGGGAATTAGTTGGGGAAAGCTGGGCGCGATCCCCCAGGTTGGCACCGGAGAGGTGGATGTTGCCATATGCTACATCAGCACGACTTGGCCCGTGTCTCACTGCAGTGATTGATGTCGCCCTCTTTGTTTAATGTGTTTTTACAAAAACCGCGGAAGATTAGTCTTGGAATTAAAATATTCTGGAGGGTTACTTAAATTCTTTATTTCTTTAAAAAACAAAAGTGTATTAAAAAAATAATATCCCTTCACAGTGAATAATCAACAACTAGGTGCAGTTGTTTGAAAACATTATTTAGCCTAATGTAATATTTCAATCTAAATAACGATTGTCATTTTCACACTAATCCCCAAAGTCGGGCAAAGCTCCCACCCGTCCGTGATCCGGAGCCACTGGAGATGAAGAACCACTCCAAGCAGCTGTTAATGAGTGTACATAAGCGTGCCGTGCAAAAGTGCGATATTTCACGTAGAAGTTGACAAAATAATATTATCACCAAGCCCCCAGTGCAGCCTTCCCAGAGCTCAACCTCATCGTGCAACCAAAAATGAGTCATGGTGCCGGATTACAGGAAGGAATGCCTGGCTGTTGGCGGTGCACACCTCAAATCAGGCGTCTTGGATGATTGTGCAAAGGTGAAGCCATTATGTGCATCCCACGGCTGGCAAGGCAACGGGAGCCTGTTAGGATCGGATGAATCAATAGGCTTCCGAGCTATTGGATGTCCATTTGTATTGCATGCCTGTTTATCCAGGCACTTACATTTCCTGCTGCAGAATTAAGAACAAAAACATGAATTAGCCACAGGACCCTCCTGAAAATTCTAATTGGAAACCAAGGTTTTTCTGGGTAAGTGGTAACGTTCATTGTGGTCTTTCCCTGGTGCTTTCCTTTGAAAGTGACGGCTTAACAAGTCGCCAGCACTACTTAGCTGGTTGCAAATATATCGTCAGTTCAAATCAACACAAGCCTGGATTGGCGGAGAAGACATGGGATTAAAACTGGTATTTGTATCTCTTCAAGGTATATATGATCTAATCACTGGCAGTAACTGCAACAATTATTGCATCGTGTACGTTTCACGTAATAACAATAATTTAAAGCCATTTGTTAATTCACTTCTAGATAATGGTCTCCGGTATCATTTTGGTAATGCGGGTTATTTGATCACTACCACCGTGGAGAGTGCGGGCTGGTGACTGTCCATGTGTAGTGGGTGCCACGGAGGCACACTTTAACTGGGAGGCAACACGTTTATTTCACGGCCCCAACAGGGCTACTACTCAAACGTAACACGTTAACTAGACCCCAACAGGGTAAATACATAACCGAGGTCAACAGGGTAACTACATAACACGATGTCGAACGTGACGACTGAAGACCGAAGACCGAAGAGGCATAGCCCGGGGGGTTGATTCCAGAAGACAGCCCCGCTCGGCTCTCAGGACCCCCTTTTAATCCCCGAGATTGGCCTCGCTCTGCCCTTGGCACCTTGTTATCATCTCCTCGTCGCGTGCAATCTCGGGTTCACCTAGCCTATCACATCCTCTGGTGCCAGAGAGAGGCTGTGACACGCACAGTTCCACTCATTTCTCAATAGTTGGTGCCAACGGTGTAGTGACTCAATATACGTCACTACACATGTATTGGCATTCAGATCACGCCTATTCCGGTCATCCTCGCAGCGGATTTTGGCCGGCCATCGGATGAAGATGGTCACTGCATCGCGTGCTTTCATATGCGTTTCTGTGGCCGTCTGGAACGCTCTTCCTTCCGAAATTAGGAAGCCACTGGAGCTATGCATTTTAAAATCTAGGTTGAAAACTAATTGATTTAGAACTGCTTTTTGTGTTTAGTTTGTTGTCCTCCCGTAACTCCGATTAGCAAGGTTGGCTACGTACAGTGTGAAAGATGTTCAACATACATACTACAGATATCACCCTCCACTGATGTTAGCCTTTGCCAGGAATCAAACGCAGGTTGCCAGGTTTAGAGCCCAATGCACTCTCCACTGCGCTATCACCTCTCTCTGTACTACATATGTAGCGAGACTTAATTAATTACCTATTGATCTGCCATTAATAGGTTGCCAATCAATTAATCAATATTGTCTTGATAATTTACTGTTTCAATGTCATGTGCATTATGGCCCCACATCCAATTTAGAGGTTATACATTCCAGCCAATACAATGCAGGATGCCCAATTTCACCCGACAGCTCTGAGCGACAAAGCAGAGCAGTTTGTTCCAAAATGATTTAATTGCTCTGGTGAGCATTCAATGCCGGAAAATGCACTTCCCATTTGCTAAACCGATGGCAGACGATGTCATCTGTAAGGGGCATGTGAAGGATACTGAAATTTCTGACATGATGCTACATTCCAAGCTATTTCATACCTCACCTTGGATTTCCAATGTGTTGTACATTGTGCCCTAAAGCACAAGGCCCTCCTTGGGATTAGTAGCTTACCCTGGGCTTAAAACCACTGTTGTGTAGTAAAGTCAGTTCAATCTTTAGTGGGGTCGGTAGATGACGTTCAATGACCTTCTAGCATTTCCTTACAAAGAAAGCCAGTCAGAGCTGTTGATAAAAAAAACAAACATGCAGAGCAAAACGTCCACAATGCAGCTTCGCATTGTTTAAAAAATGGTCGGGTGGATTTATAAAGACCACATTTTATCATGATACAATGGTTGGGAGGAAAGCTAAAATGTATTTATTTGATTCGCTTACTATGGTCAATGAGGATTTTCAAGCTTATTTCTCTTTGATCGACTGGAATGGCAACATACATCTCCCCTTGTATACCAAAGCCATGGCCTGAAAAATGTAGTCTTCTAGGACCACATTTTATAACACTATGATATGTAATGTTCCTAAAGCGTTTGTTCATGACTTTAACTGTAGAACAATGGTAAGACTGCTTTCTAAAAAATGGATGTTATTGCATTGCTATTGTAACCGGCCTGTCCTATCCCTCTCCTCCCATGATCATTACGAGGGGACAGGCCGGTTAATCAGTAAAAAAAACGAACACCAATCATAGTAGACGAGTGTTCAGGAGGCGATGAGTGGATACTCTGCGTTGTGTTCTGCCCTCCTGAAAATCGGATGACTCCACTACCAAGGGACACCAGAGGGTTGTGTAACTGCAACTCTTTATTTTAAAGTGTTCTTCTGAGGAGCATTCGTGCATCTGTAATTATGATCAGATGCACACCAATCAACCCCAATTCACACCACCTCACTACTCAACTCCTGTACTGTACAGTGTCTACCCGAATCTGAATGATAACACCTGCTTATCATATACAATACACATTCAACGTGTAGTGGGTTCCAGGAGACTTGCGACGTAACTTGGAGGCACTTTTATTTATAACAAGATAACACAACAACCCTTACCCCACTCTAGGGAGGTACAGCCTCCGAGCTAACGTGCCCTATTACTCGGGATTACTTAGAGCCCTCCGGCTAAGGGTGACCTAGGGGAAGACCGACTGACCCGACCCAGCCAAGGTGCGGGTCCTGACCGCTGGTCCGTACTCGGCCCCGGCCCTTACAAGGACGTCGGGTCCTGGGGTCCCAGGGTCCTAGCCTAGCTGGTCTTCGTAGCACTGCCTCGAGCCGACCTGAGAGCCGCCTCTTATTACACATCCCATGGAGTCTCCGCCCCCGGTACCGCCCCCTTTCTGGAAAGGCCCCCCCCCCAACCTCTCACCTGGGGTCGGGGAGGGGAACCCGGCATCTTTATGGTCCGGCTCTCTCCCTATTCCCTTGTTCAGGTTGGCACCTCCAACAGACCCTTGGCCGCAAATGCAGGTAAGTGAACATAGGCGATGTGTGCATACGTATTTCCGACGCCACACATGAGGTGGCTGTGTTGGCTGAGTGTGATGTATTGCAACCTGCCTTTGGACCCAGAGGAACGGAGGACGGCAAAGCCGGTAAAAAGTGCCCCACATTAGCACGGCAGCCCCTGTAGATGTGGCCCAGTAGGTCACACCTGAAGCAGGTAACGGGATCCCACGATGTCGGAGGCAAGGTCCCTCCCTGCTCCGACTCTCTCCCGCGGGCTCCAACCACCCGACACGCAGACCCAAGGAGACTCTCGACGCTCCTGGTTGCCTTCTCCCGGAAATCCAGCCCCGTCCGCCACCCCAGCACGTCGTCGCAGGTTACAGTGGGCCTAGATGCATCATGCTACCTGAATCAAGGACAGGTCGTCCTCCTCTGTGGCCATCAAAAAAACATTTCCTGAGCCAGCACCAACAGTTTCTCTAGCACCAGAGAATCCAGTCCTGCCCACTCCATCCTTGGGTACGCATCTTGGGCCAGCGACAGTAGCGCTACAGAAGGCGAGGGGTGTCTCCGTCTCCCCTTAAACTCCACCTCACGAATTTCTGCCGCACGTTGGACGGCGGGTCTAAAATTGCCGCCAGCTGGGCGTACGCTTGACGCAGCATTGTTCTGTCCACTTTGGGAACGGAAAAAAACGCCGCCAAAGCTGCGTCATCCAGTTCGGTGGGAAGAATATGTAGCGCCTCCACAGACTACCCCGCGAGCTCGCAAGTGGCGGCGAGCCACTGGTAGAAGGCTGCCCAATCACCCCCCGCAGCCGAAAATTACTTGAGAAACGGCAGCCGCTGCATGAGGGAAGGTGTCCCCGGAAGAGCCGTCAGCGACAGGTTAATTTAAGCGGGACTCGATACCCACCCTTGGGTCGGGACCATCACTCCGGGACCCCCTGCCAGGGTCTCGACTGCCGGGGCTGCCCAAGAACCCTCATCACCGTTGCCCTCTTCTTCCGATGACGTGCCGATGAGAGCCTTCCTCTGCGAACTTCGACATAGCCTACATCCCCCTCAAGAATTCGATAGGAAAGAAAAAAGGAACATTCCTACTCTTAGGTTGTTTCGGTAAAGTCACGTAGGTAAAAATAAAATAATAATAAATGAAAATAAATCAATTAAATCACGACGTTTCGGAGGCAACATAAGCTTCCTTCAATCAGGTGTAAAAAGGCACAGCAAAATAACTGTAGTGAGAGATGCGATGGGACATTATTACATAGGGAAAGAGGAGGGAGGAGCCAAGGAGGACGGGTGCAGGATGGGGGACCACCATCCATGATGGGACATTATTACATAGGGAAAGAGGAGGGAGGAGCCAAGGAGGACGGGTGCAGGATGGGGGACCACCATCCATGATGCCGTCCTTTAGTACCACCTTCACCTTCCTGACTCCACCCACACCCCAAACCCTCCCCCCATCCTCCTTGGCTCCTCCCTCTTTCCCTATATAATAATGTCCCATCACAAATAACTCTTACTACAGTTATTTTGCTGTGCCTTTTTACACCTGATGAAGGAAGCTTGTGTTGCCTCCGAAATGTGATTTAATTGATTTATTATTATAATTTATTTATTTAATATACGTGACTTTACCGAAAAAAACCTAAGAGTATGAATATTTGCAGTCACGAAAGCTTCAAATCCAGAAGGAACATCCCTAACAACCCTACAATATAAAAATACATTTTTCGTTAACACTCCTGACACCAAATGTTGTGTGCTAATTCACACACACACACTAGTGGGAGGTACCCTCTCTTCTATTCCGGCCTTCACAGCCTTAGGGGATAACTACATACCCGGTCGGGACAACCAACATGTTGCCAGACCCACAGCTTGAAGAGGGCGAAGATCACGATGACTATTTAATAGTTTTATTATTTTCTCAACCATGGACAGTCCACTGTCCCAGACAGCCAAAAACCATGACCCAACCCGCACAAGGGATCTTTCTGTGATATCAGGAGCCCTTACCACTTCCCCACACATTAAGTGCACCCATTACGAAAAAGGAGGAATGTTGCCATCTTAAATCACAACATCGAAGAAACAAAAAACACTTATTCCCAGTGGCGGAGGACTTTCCCAAGCTTGGTTTACGTCATCCCCTGCCACACGGGGGTGGAGGCCACGACTATTTCTCATTTGTGGCTTTGCTGCCTATTTTTACTCTCCCTCCACCACCCTATCGATCAGCCTCCTGGCTCAGTGGTATACCTCGAGGGGTGTCATATAGGCACCCTTAAAATTACCCATCCACAGGGCCTCTTTAAGGCCCCTACGACGGCCCATATCTGAGCACAAACCCCTCCTGCCTTGTCAGAATACTCCAAATAATTATAGATTTGAAGATTTCTTGACTGCAAGGATTCACACTGTTGTTTTTTCGGTAAAGTCACGTAGGTAAAAAAAAAAAGAGATAAAATAAAATAATAAATCACGACGTTTCGGAGGCAACACAAGTCTCCGTCATCAGGTGGGACTGTCACAGCTATATTTACTCACGTGATACAGTAAATCTAGCTGTGACGGTCCCACCTGATGGAGACTTGTGTTGCCTCTGAAACGTCGTTATTTATTATTTTCTCTCTATTACTACTTTTATTATATTTTTTTACCTATGTGACTTTACCAAAAAAACATAAGAGTATGACTCCAAATAATATTTGGAATTGTAGCCTTAACCGCATAAAAACGAGTCGGTAGAGGCTGGCATAGCTTCCACACTTCCTATGCAAAGGGTCATTGTACAAGGGCGTGAGCCGTACCCTCATCCGAATGGCATCCTCTCGGGCATTTGGAGGTACGGGCCATATGGTGGGAATACATGAACCTCCTGCATTCTAAGCCGTCCCAGGCCGCCAGTCTCGTTGCCTTTTCGCTAGGGCCTCCGATGTTACGTTCTTCCAAACTTGTTGGTACATGGCACTCCATGCACAGGCCTCCCTCTTGTTCATCTCGGCTAGGACTCCTCTCGGGCACCAAGACTCCCGTACCGGCTTATTCTGTAATATATTTGTTAACCACGGCACTCAACCATCCATGTGTCCAAGCAAGGGGCGTGACGCTTGGCAATGAGGCCATCCCTTGTCTCCACAGGAGCCACGCCAGTCTATACTGTAAACAATATGAGGCCTTCACCCGGGGCCCATTGGAAAAAAAACACAAGAGTAACATATCACAACCAAAAATCGTAGAGAGGGCACGTGTGACATTTGGGGCGCCCCTCCCACCGTTCGCGACGCTTTTGTACATAGTCTCCGTTTTCACCCAGTCCATCCCACCTCCCCAGATGAACCTGAAGAACATTGTCAATTTTCTTTCGCTATTTGCGCACCCGGCAGGAATACATAGGCCAGATAATGGAGTGTTGGTAGTATTTCCACTTTCAAAACCAGGATCCCCCTCCCTTGGCCCACCTTTGCTGTTACTACTTCTTCTTCTGATGTCACCGTGTCAGTCGAAGAGTCTGACGGCTTAGGTCCACGTAAGGGGGTAGATCTCGTTGGGCCACTCGGTGCCCTCAGTTTTCTTTTTGTTGCCCTCTAAAACATTTCTATCCCGTCGCCCTTCCTCCGCTGCTCCTCCCCATCCTCTCTCGCCTCCACCTCCTCCACCCAGTTGGCCCGGGGGCCTTCTCCACCATCTCGTTGTCTTTGGGGCTTTCCTCCCGCCGGCCCGTGGATGTTTCCCCTTCCTCTGACGACAATTCCCACTCCTCACTCTCATCCTGCTGCGGTGTTCCTTGCCCGGCCATCCCTCGACTTCTGTCTTCCATCGTCTGGCTGGCCAGTGCTTGTTCCGACTCTGTCTCGGTCACCTCCCTCTCTTCACCCTCAGGTCGCCTGACTCTTGTGCATCCGGACGATATTCGCATATGGTTCCAGGCAAGCTCTATATAAGTGTTCCCCACTCCCACAAAGATTACACTGTGCCGGGGCACAACATTCTTCCACAACGTGGTCCTGCTCCTTACAGCGGTATCACATCCGTGCCTCGCACGCTGCGGCCAGATGGCCCCTTCCCTCCACATCTCCTTCAGAGTTTGGGCTGCCCTGCGTATGCCGCCAATATTCAGGGTGCTCGGGATGTGCTGTAGGGCCCCTTCCGCCATTCTTAACCTCACTCGCCATTGTCTGGCGCCCGTTCAGATACCTAGAGAGTCTTGGACACGCTTACAACCCGACAGCAGCAGACAGTGCCGTCTCAGCCACACCTCCACATCGTGGTCTGGTAAAGTATCATTATACAAGAAAATCATGACCATTTTCGTATCTAGTTTGGACATTTGTTGGAGTTTGAACAGCGATAGTGGTTTCTCACCTACCTTCTCGAATCGAGAAACGTTGCAACAGGTTACTTGTCCTGAAGCTAACGTCGAAGGCCCTGCCACCCAGCAAGGCTATCAAGCAGAATAGGTCCGTAGTCTCAACCTGTAGAATCCCGACTACCACTGTCCACACAAAACTCGGGCGGTCGATGGTCACTTCCTCTGGTATGTTCTCTTTGAAGGCCACCCTGATGCAATTGTGTCTCCTGGCGTGGATCGGTGTGAAATTCACCCCCGTTCCACCGCACCACCACCCTGCGCATTCCTGGGGCCGTCCTGCCCCCACAGGTCCAGCATTTACCTTAATAGTCTCGTTCTGGGTGCATTGCGCCCGCTGGCCAGTGGAGGCTGCCGTTTCCTCAGCCTCCTCGCTCGGGCTGGCAGAGACCACCTCCCTCCACGCTGGTACCTTCATTCCCTTTACTCGTTACCACCAGGCATCCTCCACAGCCCGCCTCCTCCCGTTCAGGGTCGCCGCCTGCACCTCGTCGCCCTCCACTGACCTGTCCTCCAGGTCGTCGCGTCGCAGCCTTTTCTGCCTCGGCAGCAGTCGACCCGGTCCGGTCGCCTTGGCTCGCCCCCACAGCGTGGTTGGTCTCCATGCCCCCCGGAATTGGCAAAGCAGCTTCTGGCCTGATGGCTAGGGGCCCTCGCAGGTATTCGGGCAGGTATGCAGACAGGCTCGGCTGGCGAAATGAGATCCGGATAGCAAGGCATTATTTAAAAATCTATCACTTCCACACCATTGTACAGACCACTGCTGGGGTCAGAAAGGGCAGAAAAAAAAAAACCAAAACACCACAATACGGGCCACACAGGGGCTCTCAACATGTTACCGATCCAGCACAAACTGTTTTACCACGCATTCCCTACTCCGGTCTGAAAAAGCACAGGAAAAACAAGATGGTAAATCGCACTGTACCATTGCAGAGCAACACCCAAATATGACCGCGGCCACCACCACCACAAGAACACACATTTCCTACCCCGAGCCAGAGGATGTCATCAGGCTCAGCCCACTCCCGTTGGCTCCACACACAGAGGAAATGGCCACCGCCATTTATCATTAGCCTTTTGACAGCCCAACCTCACCCGCTCCACCTCCACTGCACGCCCAATTATCCACTTGGCCAAGTGGCACACCTCCACCGGAAACATATGGACACCCTTCATCTCCCGGTTGCATGCTCTCCAGAGGGCCTCCTTAACAGCACAAATAACAGCCCAGGTCTGAGCTCAGTTCGCCCCCGTCCTCCGCTTGAAGAGCCCCCACACCACGTTTGGCACCGTCACATCAATTGAGCAAAAATGGGACAGCAGTGACCCGCACAATTCTATACCGCTTGCGCAAAAGAACACCGCATGAGGACATGTACCGAGTCGTCATTCGCACCGCATCCCCTCGGGTACTTGGGGGTCGTGGCCATGTGGCGAGAGAACATAAATTGCCTACAGTCCAACCTATTCCAGGCGGTCAACCAGGATAGGTCACGCTATTCTCTCGTCAAGGCATTGGACAGAACGTTTCCAAACCTGATGGTGCAGCTTCCCCCGCACACCTGGTACTGCTGTGCAAGCCTCCCTGCATGGCCCTCGGGCACCACACCTCCTGTTCCCAGGCCAACCCATACTCTGTAAGATAATTGTCAACCACCTCAGTCAGCCACCCCTGCGGCCAGGCAAGGGGTATGCCCCGTGGCAGTGAGGCCATCCCCAGCTTCTGCAGGAGCTATGTCAGCCGTAATTGCAGGAAGCACGAGGCCTTTCCCCGGGGCTCCGTGGAAAAGAACAGTATCAATGTGTTGCACACGAAGATCGTATGGAGGGCGCGTTTGACGTCCGGGGCACCCCTCCCACCATTTGCCGCACTTTTACACATAATGGTCCTCCTCACACGGTCCATTCCACCCCCCCCCAAATGAACCTGAAGAATACCTTTTCCAGCCTTTTCGCCACTTTCTCAGCAGGCGGGAACATGTAGGCCAGGTAATTCGAAGCCGGCATGACGGCCACCTTCAATACCAAAATCCTTCCCTCCATCCTGAGGCGTCTATCCGCCCACTTGGCCAGCCTTCCCTCCACCACCCTCACCTTCGCAGCCCAGTTCCGATCCGCCGAACCCTCTCAGCAAAAGACGACCCCCAGGATACGAATCTCGTCGTCCAGTAGCCTTATCCCTGGCGGACTGCCCTCAAGAGCCTGGGGTCCCCAAAAGCCAGCAACTCACTTTTATTTACATTCACTCTGGATTCTGAGACCCGATGGAAGAGATCCGCAAGCTCTATTACCTCCCACACCGAGGACACATCTCTACAAACAGCCACAATATCGTCCATATACATCAATCAGCACCTTCCCTTCATCCCGTTGCCCGGGATATGCATTCCCCTGACCTTCGGGCTATTTATAACAGCCTGGGCGAAGGGCTCCATGCACGTAACAAAAGGCACAGGGGACATAGGGCATCCCTGTCTCACACCAGACTCAACGAGTAGCTCATCCGAGAGAACACCGTTCACCAGCAACCTGGCTGTGAGCTTATTATACAACTGCCTCACCCATCTTGCCAGCCGGCTACCCACCCCCATTCTATTCAGTACCACAAAATGATAATCATGGAAGAGGCGGTTGAAAGCCTTCTCTTGATCGAGGTTGAGAAGCCCGAGAGGCTCGCCCCTTTCCATCGTAGTTTCCAACACCTCCCTTATCAGGACCAGGTTATATGTAATCCGCTGCCCTGGAACCGTGCACGTCTGATCAGCCCCCACTACTTCTCCCACCACTTTCCCTAAACGAGCCACAATAGCCCTGTCCAGTATTTTGTATTCCGAATTCAACAGGGAGATGGGGTGCCAACTCCCCAGGTCAGTGTGCTCTCCTTTCCCTTTATAGATAAAGCTATATACCCCTGTCCTCATGAACCCCAGCATGGGTCCAACCTCCAGAAGTTCCCTGTACAGGCACAACATATCGTGTTTAATCGGGCCCCAAAACGTGGTGTAAAATTCGGCAGGAATGCCATCTGGCCCTGGCGTTTTTTGCTTGCGCTGTCTCATCACGGCCTCCCCCAGCTCCCCCTTCCGATCGTTTATTTAACCTCCCTGAAAAGGGACTCCCGTGCCCCAGACACCGATAATTTACCCCCATATAGATATTCCCTTGCCGCCTCCACTATCATTTCTGTCGTTGTCGCTTTGCCCCGGCCTGGGCGCACCAGCTCCCTAACTACATTGTCCGTTTTCCCCACGTTGTTTGAAAAAAAAAAAAACGCGAGCACCTTTCCCCCACTTCCACCACCTTGACCCGAGCCCCAAAAAGTAGTTGGGCCTCTCGTTTTCCATTATCGATCTGATTGCCTCCTTTAACTGCTCGACATCTCCCATAACGGGGAAGCCCAGCTCCAGCAATCTATAGACTTTTTCCAATCGGTCGTTCCACCCTTGCAATTCTTTCCAAACACTCCTCCTTCGCGCCTGGGAGAACTTCCCAATCCGCTTCTTCACCATCTCCCACCATTCTGCCAGGGAGCCGAAGCAACTCTGCAGGCTCTACCACTCCCTGTACCTCACAACAAAGTGCCCTACTACCCTCTTCCAGAAGGCTTATATTAAACTTATAAATCCCCCTCCCCAGCCTCAGACCACCCAAGATTCGGAGCTTCGCAGTCACCATGTCGTGGTCAGAAAAAGAAAGGGTCTCTATCCCCGCACCCTCCGTCTTGACCCTGACGGAAACAAAAAGGAAGTCAATTCTCAACTGCGTCATTCTGGTACTGTTAGACAAAGTGTACCCAGTCCTAATCGGGTGAATCAGTCGGAAAGTATCAGCCAGCTTAAAATCCTGAAGCAGCCCACTCAGTTTTCTGGTAGAGGGGTCGAGTCTCCTGCTCTTAGATTGCTGCCGGACGTCTGCCAGGCAGAGCGGACAATTGAAATCTCCGCCCAAAATAACCTGTCGCTGTGTCACCAACAGGACAGCCAAATTATACAATAATTCCTCCCTCTCAGAGTACCGTGAAGGAGCATATACATTGATCAGGCGGAGCTCCGTGCTACTTTATGAAACGTCGACATACTGGAGGCGACCGGGGACCACCTCCTGGGTCTCCAGCACTTCCACCCATCGACTGCATAAGAGAATAACGACGCCCGTGTTCTTATTCGTGTTACTCCCAGACCAGAAATAGCGCCCTTCCCAAATGCTCTATTAATTCCTTCCCTGGCCGAGGGAATAAGGCAGGTGGCATTCCTGTAGGAATATTACATCCTTTTTCAATGCGCGTAAGTAATGTATTATTGCACCCCGCCTAGCCCTATCTAATTCGCGTCCGATACCTCCTTCAATTCCTGGTAGCAGGTCTTATCTCTCAAGTCGAGTAATTTCCCCTTGTTGCCCCATTTCAGGGGGGGCTTACACCCCTGGCCCACTTTGGCCACCACGACCTCTTCCTCTGATGTCATCGTGTCTGGCGAGCGATCAGCTGCTTCCGGCAACTTGCAGGGGGTAGCTCCCTTTGGGGGCCTTGGTGCTCTCTTCTTTCTCTTTGTCACCCTGCTGGCTCGTGGGCGCTTCGTCATCGTCCACTGTCATTTCCCCCCTCTTCCTTCTCATCCTCCTCCCTCTCATCCTCCGTCTCATCCCACAACGGCGTTCCCCCCCCCAGCTGTAACTCCGCCACTGCCATCCGTCACCTCGCTGGACGGTGGCTGTTGTGGCCAAGCCTCAGCCTCCTCCCCCTCACCCCCCTCCATTACCCGATCCTCGTGTGCCCATACCATATTAGCAATCCCTATACAAATGTAATGCGAGCAAAGACAGGGTCACGTGAGTGTGGGCGGAGTCAGGGTCACGTGAGGGGGAGGATATAAGGGGAGAACCGGAAGGGGATCGGGAGTGAAGTCAGGATTGAGAAGGGAGAGGCCACGCGGAGTGCTGGCGAGGAGTGGCGCGATAGCGACGAGGCTGGAGTCACGGCACCGTCGGCCAGCGGTGCGCGTGGGGCAGGGGGGAGTCTGCAGAGTGTGCGGGAGCGCACGGGGCAGCAGAGTGGCTGCTGTTAGTGCCGAGTTACGCGGAGCAGCAGGGTGGCTGCGGAGTGTGTGGAGCACACAGGCAGCGGTGTGGCTGCAGAGAGAGAGTGGGAGACATCGCGGAGTGCGGAGGCGCGAGGAGGAACAGGTGCGGGTCGGAGCGGAGACATCGCGGGGTGTGAGCAAGAACCCAATAAAGGACACGGAGAACGACATCGCCTGGGAGTCCTTTATTACACAAATGCTCCCTGCTACCATACGGGTTGCACCACGCCGGGGCGTTACAGTCCTCTCCAGCATGATCCTGCATCTTGCAACGATAGCACACCCGCGCCACGCACGCTGCGGGCAGGTGTCCTCTGCATCCACACCTTCTGCAGAGTTTAGGCTGCCCTGCGTAGACAACGTAGCCACTGCTACTCCCGATGTTCAGGGCGTTCGGGACTTGTCGCAGGGACCCTTCCACTGACCGTAGTTTCACCTGCCACCCGTCTAGATGCCCAATGAGTCCTGTTAGCCGTTTGCACCCCGACAGCAGTAACCAGTGCTGGCGCAGCCAAACCTCCACGTCGTGGTCCAGCAGCGCCTCATTGTAAAGAAAAACCGTTATAGTCTTAGTATCCTAATCAGAAAACTGCTAAATAAACAAGGACAGTGGCCATTCACAATTCTTCTCTTCAAACCTTGTCATAAAACCCTGCAGCAGGTTGCTTGTCCGAAGACTAATATAAAAAGTTCACGCACCCGGCAGGGCAATTAGGCAGAACATGTCTGCCAGGTCCACCCGCAGCACCCCGACCACCACTGTCCACACAAAGCTCGGTCGATCGACGGTGAGGTCGTCTGGCACGTCATCTTTGAAAATGATGCCGGGCACAATTGTGCCTCTTGGCATGGGCTGGTGTGAAGTTAATGCCAGTCCCACCGCGCCACCTCCCTGCAGGTGTCTGGGGCCACCCTGTGCCCACAGGTCCGGGATCTCCCCCCTCAGTCACCTTCTGGGCGTTACGCACCTGATGGTCTGCAGGGGACGCTCCCTCTTCAGTCTCTCCACTCGGCGCCTCTCCTCTCATCGCCTGCCGCCACCAGGCATCCTCCGCTGCTCACCTCCTCCCGGCCGGGCCCGATGCCAGCGCCTCGTCGCTCTCCTCCTCCATGCAGCAGCCTCGCACCATCCTCCGCCTCTGCCACAGTCAAACTGGTCCCGTTCACCTTGGCTCACCTCGCTGGAGCGCTCGGTCTCCATGCTCCCGGGGATTAACGAGGCCGCCACTGGCCAGGCGGCCAGGGTCCCTCGCCGGTATGCAGGCAGGTACGCAGTCAGGCAGGCACGATGAGAAGACCATGACGACGAGGCTCGGCGAGGTCCACTCTAGATCGCAGCAGCCCCGACTGTGAGTCGGAGCTCGCCTTTTATCTTGCCCAGCGTGGCCAGGCTCCGCCCTCAGCCCCGCACCCTTCTGGATCCTTCAGAAGGCTCCGTTCAACTGGTAGAACAGGCTGCTACCCCTAATTCCATTGTCTACCAATCTCCAAGTGGCTCGCGCAACAGTGACGCATTCAGTGTCACTACACATGTAAACTCCACTCTTGTCTATATCAATGCCAATTTCCCAACCTCGTGGCTGTGATTGCAATCTATCCCCTGCCCTACTTGTGTGCGGACTTCGTCACCCAACGTCCTCTTCGGTGAAACCTTTATTGCATATTCGTTCTATCGATCAATATTCAATTGCTGGTTTTCTCCATCACTTGTGATCCCCTTCAATACCACATGCCTTGCCTGAGTTCAATCGATGTCTATGATACTGTGATGCCTGATATTGTTTTTTTTCTGAGCCACGGTCGTCCTGTGTATCCAGGTGTGATGATTTATACTAGCAACCTTCCCATTGCGAGCCGCTCTCTCCACCGCTGAGCCACATTGGCCAGGTATAGAGTGGTATATTGTGATGGAAAAAAGGAAGACAACTCATGCACATGCGTTTCAAAATTATGTCTAATCTGGATTTGTCCTCAAGCGATTTTTAACTATTGACCATAAAGAGGTAGCACTCGCACCACGTGTGCAGGAAGCAATTCCACCGTTAGCCGATATGAAAAACCATGAGACTCGCATAGATGGCTCTGGCTGAGGAGGCGCACCTCAGCCGGTAGGGCCAGAATACCGAGAGGGTCTTTTTAGCGCTCGGTGTGTCTCCAAATTTGTGGGTAACCCTTTGCTCAATTTGGCCAGTTTTGCAAAGGCGAGTCCATATTGCAGAATCTTTCCCAGGGCTAAATAATGCTCCCCCTCCCCCCCATTATGGTCAGAGCTAATGTGCAAACACTTTCGTCCATAGTTGAAAACCATAAAAAAAAAATTCTGGATACAGCCAAATTCCTCATTATTCAGTGTTCAACAAAATAGCAATACGTCCTATTAAAGAGCTGCACTATTTTGTCCACCAGTAAACAATGTTACAATGGGGTCTACCGCTCCACTAACATTCTAGCGCTATACAATAGCACGAACAGATATATATTCTATACAATGGCTACATGGATATCAGAATAGTCTGCATATGCTAGGGAATGGCTGCTCACTGCATTTACATGAACAAAATATAATATTATGGGTCTGGACTGATTTATAAGACACTGAACTATGAATGTTCTCAGAATTACGTGACATTGCAGGCTTGCAGCTTGCGCATAAGGCATAACATGTCATATTTCTGTCAAATATCAGCAGAAGCCAAATGTTTTAAAACGTCAATGAAAGTGCTGAGATTTTGATTTGATTTTAAATATTGACTTTCTGACTCTGTGATTGATGCATTATTGCATTCACTATACTTGCAGCCATTACTTGTGCATTAACAAATTAACAATGTAAGCCATATGCTGGCATTTCAAATATCAATACATCACCAATACATGTTTTAAACATTTACCCGCAGAAATTACGACACAAAGTATATACACGATAATAAGTAGTCATTGTAGAATTATTCATTAATTTCCCATACATAACAACCATTTTAACTGCTCTATAATAATGCTAAAGAATTCAACGTACAAATTTGTAATCGATTATCTTCAAACAAATCCATATCCAGATATGTAATTTGCAACCGTTTATAATTACACTGCTAGATAAAATCCCTGCTATGCCTTTCGTCATCACACTTCACAGTGCAGGTTCGTTAAACGGGAGGCCCAAGTCTGGTCACAATTGACAAAGTATAGGCCATGATATTATAGACAACATGCATCATTAACAGGGCAAAGCCAATTGTGATTTTACATTACAGCAGTGCATTCACATTTAAGACTTATCTACCATTTTACAATGCCACAGTTGGAAAATAATTGATGGTAAATTCATCTTTGTCTACGTAAATGTTTTTTAATGCACAAAGTAGGTCAACAATAATACAGCACAGGAAAGACTTAATTAATTTATTTCCTGCTTTGACTTGGAATATTTCAACTGGTGTAACACTCAATGATGCATTGCCACTATGGGAACATAAATCTTCTTGGCTGCAGGCTCGCAGCACCCAAGCATCAACGCTGGGCCATTGATCTCGGCATATCGCGCATGGCTGAGAGTGTTGCGTTCTGCTACCTGCAATGCCTGAAGGTCTCACTTTGCCTAAGAGGACGGGCCCATGGCCAATATTTCATCTTATGCAAGATGGATTGAGGAAGGAGACTCCAAAGAAGGAAAGTGAGGCAACAAGACATATCACAATATTACATTAATTCTTGGAATTTCTCTCACTTAATACAGCTATCGTGCTGTGACGGTTCCACCTGAAGACGGAAGCTTGTGTTACCTCCGAAACGTCGTGATTTTTATTTTATTTTTATTTTACTTTTATTAATTTTAATTTTTTTACCTACGTGACTTTACCGAAAAAACCCAAGAATATGAATCCTTGCAGTCACGAAAGCTTCAAATCTAGAATCCGCACAGCGTATTTATTGCATGTAGAGTAAAAACGCAGGCACACATTAAAGCTTGCAAATACAGCAGCTACAATAATAACATTTTCCACTTCTCTTGAGAGTGATGTGACTAGAATAGAACTGCAGCCTTTGCGCTGCAATAACCGGGCGGTTCCACTTCCCTGCAACCTGCACCGCAGCAGCATCGTTGACATGAGTTGCTAACGAGTTTGGCTCTCAGGATGAGTTTCGTTGCGCCTGACGCATCCCAGGTAACTCTTGCAGTTGTGCCAGAGGCTAGAGCGAATGTGCATGCTAATGAAGACAGTCACACCATTAAATTCGCTAGAATCTGCGTATCACATTACATTCCAATAAATGTGTAGTGCTCGTACCGACGCGACAGCTTATTTGTCTTTCCTCGGTTCTTTATTCAATCATATAGTTCCACATCTCTCCCGTCGACACCGCTCAACGTTCCTCTGTACACTCAAACCCACAACTCTCCGTCAACATCACTCAATGTCCCTCCGTTCCCTGCGCTCCGGTGGCCTCGCTCGCTCTCCTCTGCTCCTCCAGCGACTCTCCTCTCCGCTCTCTCTCTCTAGCTCGGCTGCTCTTTATTAACTCCGTCGTCCCACTCCGTCGTAACTCTCCGTCGTCTCTCTCTCCACTGATGCTTCCGTTACTCCGCTGCTACCCTACGCTGTACTCACTCTATCCACTGCTACCCTATACTGTACTCTCTCTATCCACTGCTACCTTATGCTGTACTCTATCCACTGCTACCTTATACTGTACTCTATCCACTGCTACCTTATACTGTACTCTATCCACTGCTACCCTATGCTATACTCACTCTATCTGCTGCTCCGTCTCTCCATCCGTTCGTCTTTCGTCCCAGGCACCAACTCCCGTTTCACTCCACCATCTCACCCTTTATCCCCAAACCAATTACCTAGAATTAATTAGGTCATCCCCCGCGACGCCACTCACCCCCAGCGCCACGTGGCGTTGTTGTTCCAGACACGCCGGTGCCAATGTCCGACAACAGTCCCTCTCATCCAATCAGCGCCCTGCGTCGTCAATTACCCCCGGCCACCTGCGGCCCCCTTAACTATCACGCCACCTTAATTTGTACAACAACAACGGCTAGCCAATTAGCGCCCTGTGTCCTAGTTCGCCCTCACTGTCCGCCACGTGCGCACATATCGACCCAGCGCATGACACTTGTTTCAAGCCCTACAAATGTAACATTAACAATTGTAAATCCTAACTCATATGATCATGGTTTACTTGTGCTTATGCACTCTCATGATCACGACCAGACATGATTAACCCACTGCTGGATGAATGCCTCGCCTCAATCCCTCACGGTTTAAAGATGATGCGATAATCCAACAAAGCGACTGCTACGAGATGTCATGGTCATTTGAATCGAGCAAAGCTAAATTATTTTACATCACATGGTTTAATTCACACACAACCCAATGCACTGTATTTATTTACCATCGTTACGCGAGTCCCTGCTGTCACCGGGTCAGGGTCTCCATCCAGCTCTTCCCCACTCCTCCATGTGCATGGAGGGGTCGCCACCTTCTCAACGCACCAAGCCCGCACACATTTATGTGCGTAGGTCTATGATCAACAGCTGTGCGAGTAAGATTGTGATAAAGTTCAACAAAGCAATACCGGTATCAGGTCTCTGTCACAAACAAAAAATTCTGCCACCCGAGCACAGATGCCAATTTACGGACATTCCGAGTTGTTTTGCCTCACGGCAGGTGTTTTGCTCCGTGGGACTAGTGGGGGCGTGTGTATACAGGAATTTCCTGTTTTTGATGCTGAGTTTGGTCACGTGACCAGGAAGTTGCGATTTGAGATTCCCGCTCAACCACGTGGGCGTCGGCCATTACACACAGGGTGCAAAATGCTTCTTAAAGTCCCACATTGTGGGACTTTAAGAAGCATTGTCTGTAAGTTCTTATAATATTGGCAATGCTGTTATAATGTTAGAATGACCGTTATAATGCTGTAAATGCCTTTATAACGCTGTTAAATTGTTATGATAAATACGAGGCCTAGTTAACAACGAAGCCTGCAACTTGCCTTATTGTGAATGCTACTTGTAATCGAATAAGTCGAGTCAAACTTGTACCCAAGTAACTATATTGCGATCTTGAGAGCAAGGATGACAAAATGTCTCATCCACAGTTAAGTGTTATATGTAGCGCGGTACATTTGGGGTGCAGTGTGGTGAATACACGATGTGCCTTTATGTAACACAGTAGCTTATGCTCTTGTATAGCTATTCAGTGGTAATGTAGGTAAATGGTCCATCCAGGAGCTAATGTTTAGAAGCATGTTATCTAAGACAATGTTATGCTGTGGTGTTCATTCATTGTGTTGGTGTTTCCGGGTATTAACAGATGCTGTATCTGTGCTGTTTTCTTACCAGTTTTACCTCGTTCAATTCAATAAATGACGTTTGGAGTCGGATGTTCACCCTGGCTCTGAGGGTTATTCGACGCGAGGTTAACTACTCAAATAGCGGTGCAACGCAGCGCACAGCGAGGCCGAGACACGAGTGAAACCTGGCTAGGTATCCAACCGTGCTATGTGAGGTGCGCGTATTACGCACTTCGGTGTCGTGATGTTGCACTTACTAATATCGCAGTGCTAGTTTCAGTTCACCCGCGGCCACTTCCTCTCATATTTGCACGTTTTGCGCGGGCATTAACTGTGGACCGGACAAGGCGCTAAACGTGTACTTTCATTTGAAAATCTCGTTGGCCAGTGTACTCCAACCAAGCACTCGGGACAGTTTTCTCAGTCAACAGTGCGTAGACTTTCTGCAGCCACCCGATAATTCCTGGGTTGGATTAATGTAACCGGAGCACGCTGTTTGCTGTACGACAGACATTGTGGACCGCTGCGACATGGTGTGATAATGTAGGACACCATATGGAACCCTACTTTGAAAATTACCCGCAAAGAAAGTCAAGCCATATGTCAGCATAACCTCCAATATGCAATGTATCCTGTGCAATATAAATAAAGTAATATAAATCAATATCCTCTAATCTGATGAATAAAGGGCAGCAATCAAATATATATGAGCTCCATGTATCATGATTATCTATTGCTGGAAGAAGGCCTCATCTTTGTGTGTTATTTATATTACTATGGCTGTAAGACAATTTGGCTAATGGGGACTGTGGACTCCCTGGTTTTTAACACAACTGGTTAACATTGTGTTGGCAGCCAGGTGATATTTACATTACCAATTTATTGCCAGAAAGGGTAGAACCAATTCTTATAAAATATAAAGATGCAAGTAACAAAAAAACCCCACGCAAAATGAACATGTCACTCATGTGTGTGCCAGTTGCCAGAAATAAAATACGTTTTCCCTACGATGCTTAAAATTAGATTTTTAGCCGTGATATTTTTGCACCTGCAGTCACCAATTATTGCTGACACCGGCAGAAAGTGGTGAACCCCAGACTCTCATTAGGCCAGAGAAGGCTGCTTTCTCCATCTCACCCTGGGGGTTACATCAGGCATCACCAACGATGACTCAGCATCCAACCTTAGCACAGTAGCCCCATTAGCTTAAACGTCATACAATTAATCAAGACTTAATCAGGAAGAATTGTCCTTTAACTTTTAATCAGTGACATTTTGCTGCCGGAAAGGTTGATGAGGTAAATCTATGGGTGAGTTTGCATTTAGATCTATCACTGCCATCTTTATAAAGCAGAAACTTGGTCATTTTTGCAATGGGTTATCAAATAGAGGTTATTCAGAAGTGAAGGCATCTAGATTTCTACGAGAAAACCATTACATCACAAAGTCTTCTTGTATATGGCCAATGAAGAGCAACTTATATATTCAGTTGTAAGTGATTTAGTCATTCAATTTGTAAGATGATTACAGGTCTGCACGAGAACTAATGTATTCACACCACATCTGGTATCGATTTAAGACTGAATCTGCCCAGTGGAATGCTAGGGCAGGTAACACTTATGGTATCCCATAGTGGAGAATCAAACTCAGGTTGCTGGGGTTGTAGTACAGTGTACTAACCAATGTGCCTGCGTGAACTCCTGGTAGAAGGCAAACATTAACACCACCGAGAGATATCATGGCTAGCGGAGCACTTTTTGCCTTCAGCCTTTTGTAGCCTCCCTCGTCATTAAGTTCACCGCTCCCTGCCCTGCAGGAGCTCCCTGGTTAAATGTAACCTGCAAGACGACACATCCGCTAAAGCTTCCGTGGTTTCTTCTCGACCAGCCGATGCCAAGTGCACGGCTTCAATGTCATCACAGTCGTACATCCTTCCCCCGTACCTCCGATTAGCACGGTTGGCTACGTATAAGTTCAACATACATACATCGCCCGAAACATGGAGTTGCCAATGTCATCAGGCAAATCATCATAGACTACACATTGACTAACGGAAATGCTTAACTCCATTCGACGTTTGGCATTTGCAGGATATAAAAAAAAAATACACCCATCTCATCTGAAATCGTAAATTTGTGACAATAGGATTCCTCTTTCACCGAACCTTTAAACCTCGCCAACAGGCATTTGCTGCGCTCGAGTCTGCCCCAGCCTTTAGTCCCCCCACCCCACCAACTCGCTATACCGAAAATTTGTAGATTGCACACGGTGTTTTTATTATATTTTAACTGGCCAGGTGGCTCAGCAGTAGAGTGAATGGTTCACCATCAAAAGGTTGCCCATCGTCCTTTTGGGGGTTATAAAATGAGTAGCAGTTTGATTGTCAGAATATGTATTTATCCTGGAGGAATCCGATGAGCTATAAAGCTCTTTTTCACAGATGTCCGTCCAGTAGGGCGTATTAGAACGTTACAACAAATAATACAAAAAACACGATAGGAGTACAAAGTATAGTAAATGTAAGCACATCACAAAAAAATAGATAAAAAATAAATAAACATGTTTTTATTTTACCAGGTAGAGTCCACTGAGCTATTAGCTTCCTTTTCAGAAGCTACCTGGCCACAAATATTCCCTCAATGGAGTGGCTGATCGTTTGGAAATTTATCACAGCCTAATAATCTAAATAATATAAACGATCTAATCGCATGTTTCTAAATGTGGAGTAAAAATCCGGGGGACACTGAGAAAAAAATCCACGCGATCACGGGGAGAACACGGAAACTGTAAACATACAGGCATTGTCTGTGTCAGCATCGAACCGCTGAGCTACTGCATAGCAGAAGAGGAAGATAACATCACGCCACCATCGCACCTCTATGTCAACAGTGGTTGCTCTATGGATAGACTAACCGCCTGAGGATTGTGGAATTTCCACCACTGGCTCATGGTTGAGATAAGCACCACCTAAATGCTGCTCATTCGTGCAGGAAATCACTTCGACTTGACATTGGATATTAAAAGGAGGAAGCTATGCTTGACTTAAAGCTTTCGTGACTGCAGGAATTCATATTCTTTGGGTCTTTCGGTTATGCCACTTAGATAGAAAAAATAAAATAATAATAAGAAAAATTATAACAATATCACGACGTTTCGATTGCAACACAAGCAAAGGTCACCTGGTGAGAGCTGCTCAGGTATTAAAAAAAAGAAAAATATATATATGGCGGGAGCGGTGATAAGGCAGTGAGTTATGAAGGTTTGAGATGGGTGTAGCCCAAGGGTCAGTTGGCGGGGCTAGAGATGAAATTTGCATGTAAATGTAAGATAGGAGAATTCTTGATGAACGAAGTTGTGGGGTTGGCCATTGTATTGTGAAAGAATAGCATGTAAATGTTTATCAAGATTTCTCCTATCTTACATTTACATGCAAATTTCATCTCTAGCCCCGCCCACTGACCCTTGGGCTACACCCATCTCAAACCTTTATAACTCACTGCCTTAGCAGCGCTCCCGCCATATTTTTTGTTCAACCTAAGCAGCTCTCACCTGATGACGATCGCTTGTGTTGCGATTGAAACGTCGTGATATTGTTATTATTTTTAGTATTATTATTTGTATTATATTTGTTCTATCTATGCGGCTTTATCGAAAAACCCCAAAAATATGCTTGTCTTGTATTGCACTTTCCTGCAGGGTCATGGCCAAGTTGTTTATTGTGGAAGGCTTTTGCTCCATCACACAACACTGGCTCACTGATGGGCTGGTTCTTTGCATGACACTGCAAATAAATGGGTGCATGGTTTTCTAACATGAGTTGAGGAGCTTTCAGGTACAGCATAAAACTTAATTCCTTTGCCCACATTATTTCACGCGTCCTCGATTATTGTACATGGTATGCCCAACCAGTGGCGGCTCCTGCAAAATCTCTCAGGGGGGGCAAATGTTTGGATGATTGATAAGGATAAGGTCCACCCATGCAATGGATAAATTAACAGCTTAAGCATGTAAAGGCAACTTCACTACTTTAATATTAATGAAAAATAAAGTGACTCTTACAATACATCTCCTTGTTTGTTTCTATACTCACTATTATTACACTGCTTACATCACATTACTCGCTTAATACACTGCTTACCTTTGTAGATACTTGTTTTATTTTTAAATTTGGTCTTGGTGGCCCTAACTCTTTAATTGACAATTTACCCTGATTACTACGACGGCTGAATGGTATTTCTTTTAATGACACGATAGAATTAACTGCGTTTGCCATGACGTTGTTCAAGTTCAACTGGCCTCAACTCGCGAGATTTCCCAACAGTCTCTCTCGCTCTCGTTCTCTTTCTCTTTTTTATTTTTATTTTTTTAATCACATTTGATAAAGATATTAAAGTAGTGTTTCATTTTTTCTTGTTGTTCAAATTAAAAATTGTTTTCAAATATTATTTGTCACTTAATTTTAAAGATTTTTAATAGTGTATGTTTGTTCCCACCAATCGCTGCACAAGTTAAGGATACGTCATACGTATGATGACGTAAGCACGTTAGTGCGAGCCCTCCCGGAACCCATAGAGAATGCATTGCAGTGCCTGCAGTTCGAAAAAAAACATCTTTGAATGTAAGTCTATGAGAACACTCTGGGCGATTCTCAGCCAGAGTGAAATCGCCCAAAAAGAGGCGGTACTCCACAGAACGTGACATGACGCTGATTGGACTATATCCAGAGGCACAGTGACGGCTAGCGTAACTCTGTGGTTGAATGAGATTGTGATTGAAAAAGTCCCTTTCACACTTTGGTGGTGCGTCACCCAATCGCCCTAATAAAGAAACCGCCCCTGTGCCCAACTCTACGACAAGACAAAGAGCCCTTGTTCTTTCCTGACTTAAAACAAGTGAAAGTATAAAAAATTAGCAAAACAAAACGTGAAAACATAATAAGAATATGGCGATGGGTAGTAAAATCCTGCTTCCCTGTACAGAGGCTAATTGACTGGATGCCAGACGAACTCTAATGTGCCCTGTACAGTGAATATTAACCAACACAAAGTATCGCAGGGAAGGCAACAGAAGAGAGGCTTGTTGCCTCAACTCTGGAAAAAACCCAAGTGGGAATCTGTAGTTTGCGATCAATAAAAGACAAAGTGTAATACAGATAGAAATGCTGAAATACTTTACTTGGAGTCTCTCTAAAGTACTGTTTGTGTTTTTCGTGCACAAACAATGATTGGAAGTGCAGTGGTACCTAAACTGCAATCCGAACGTTGTGATGAGAGAGGGAACGCACTACGTGACTTTGCCGATTGAACAATGTCATTTTGGTCTTTTGTATTGTTTACTTCCTCAGCAAATGAATGGACCACTGGACGCACATCAGTGAGATGGAGAGTGACAGGCCGGTGAAGTCATGCCACTTCCTATTACATGAACAAGTGTCGTTTCCAATCGTCTGTACACTATTAATAGCCTGACCTCTAAGCATAAGTCCAATGACTTCTGCTTGCACCTGTAAAGACCTGATGGAATTGGTGATGTGCACATTTCCAATTAAATGATCTACTGTAGTTGCAAATTGCCCTTGCGTGTGACCTGTGGTCAGAGTGGAGTGAATCCAGTTTGCCATTAATCAATTATCGCATGCTCGTTACCCATGGGTAACTGGTCGGGTTCCGGAGCCAGGCATTCACATTAAACACTGGGAAACCGACAATATCTCAACCTGGTTGCCTGAATCTGGGAATTAACAATGAGGCGAAGAGATCCTAAAGGTGCCTAATTGTCGCCACGTTATGGCTTTGGAGTAATTTTTTGCATCATATTTAAATACAAACATCACTATTGCTCGTGCATTATGTATTGAAACATGATGTAAAACATTTTTTGCCAGGTATTGTGGTGACATGAGAGCTTCGAAATTGCAGTGCCCCCCCCCCCCCATGTCATGCACTGCCCTATGTCAGTCCAATCCTGCATGTGGGTCTACGCATATCAATAAAGTTGTGGAGATTACTTGATCAGGCAGCATAGACAAATCGGAAGATAGACAAAAGAGTTCAAAGAAGGGTTTCGCTCCCCTTCACTTTACTGTAATGTGAGCATAAACAGGGTGGGTACTGGCCCCTGCGCCAATCGCACGGAGCGTGTGGGAGGAGCCGCTGCTCACCTCGGCTCCAGTGGGAGACGAGGTGAACAAGGGGCTGAGACGGCGGCAGTACGGGAAGGAGGAGTCAGGGTCACGTGAGGGGATGGATTTAGGGAGAGAGCCGGAAGAGATCGGGGAGTTGAGACGGAGTGGAGATAGGGGAAGGCCACGCTGGGCAGAGGGGGAGAAGCGGCGCCATCTGCCACGTGGTCGGAGACCTATGCACACCGTTAGCCAGCGGTGTGCGTGGGGGAGACGGAGTTATCAGTGTGTGGGTGTAGCTAGCAGAGTGTGCGGGGCACACGTAGCTAGTGTGTGACTAGCGGAGTGTGCGGGGCACACGGAGTGAGCGGTGTGGCTTGCAGAGTGTGCGGGGCACACCGAGAGGAGCGGAGCGGCCACAAGCAAGTGCTGCCCACAGGGGGGTGGCGCAGGGTGCGTGGCGGTGGCAGCGCGGGTCCGACCGAGGAGCCGCGTGGTGAAATACAAGAACCTGAATAAACGACAACGGAGACCAAGAAAGCTTGACAGAGTCGTTTATTACATTGGTGTCAGAGTGGAACGTGATGTCTAAACATCTAAAAAAAAAGAATATACCGCCACCATCTTCAGAAGACGAAGAGGATCTTCCTCCAATGGGAGCGGGCCCGACCATGGAAGGCGTCGGCGAAGTGATGGCGGGCGACATGCCAGGAGTACAAGATGTTGTCGGGGTGGCCGGGCCGCCTGCGTCGACGGGCGTCGAGGACGGCTGGCGACACGTGGCAGTCCAGCTTGATTCACTGTGGGCCGTTCTGCTGCAATTACTCGACCGGGTGGCGCCAGCTGCGATGCCAGATCGCCCAAGCAAGGAGCCTTCGAGTGGGGCCGAGACGTCCGCCATTGGGGCCTGTGCGACGCTTCCCGCCCTCTCCGACACGCGGCAAGACGCCGCCATCTTGGGTGTGGTCGGGGACGAAGCGCGGGAAGCCGCCATCTTGTCGCCTCCAGCGCGGGAAGCCGCCATCTTGTCGCCTCCAGCACGGGACGCCGCCATCTTGTCGCCACCGCGTAGAACACCTGCGGCGGGAGACGGCGACTCAGGGTCCCGCAGCCATCGTCTGACGACGCTCAAGGAATTCTCATTCGGCGGCGATTGGAGTGCGTTCGCCTGCCGGTTTGAGGCGGCGGTCCGATCCGCTAAATGGACGGATGCAGAAGCCTTGGAAGTCCTGCTGATGCTCCTGGACGACGAGTCCATCAGATTCTTCCGCTCCATCAAGGCTTCGAGGAAGACGATGCTGAAAGGAGTGTTTGAGGAAATGGAGGAGGCTTACGAGCCCCCAGATGATGCTCATCGCAGATTTGTGCAGCGCCAACGGGCGCCAGAAGAATCGCCAGTGGCTTTCTGGGGCGCTGTGTTAGAGCTGGCTATGGCCGCATATCCAGACACAGAGCCTGATTTGCTGGAACCTTTAATACTGGGCAAGATGATGGAGCTGTCCAGGAATTTTGGCATCCCCATGCCGGTGTGTGGCCATGACCAGCTGACCTCCCGGATGGCGGCTAAGTGCCTGGATGCGCAATTCAACCTGCGCCGGTGGAAGCAGGTCACGGCCTGGACTGGGAGTCCCAACATCCAAGGTGGTTCCATCGGGTGGGATCCGTCCAAAGCTGTCTACGTACGGGATGAGAGGGGGCCTGAGGAGCTGACGGTGGCTTCGACGAAGTGGGCTACTCGTAAAGGAGCCGAGTTGCGCTCGGGCTCACTGGAGCGGGATCGGCGTGACAGAGGGGGAGCCGGGCGGTGGGCCGACTCGTCGTGCTTCCGCTGCGGCCGTTGGGGACACTTCGCGAGGGAGTGTTGGGGTCGCTCTCGGCTGCCTTTCCAGCCGGAGGTCCCTGCCAAGGACGCGACGCGGGAAAATCAACCACGTCAGGCAAGTCAGTACGCATCAGACACCCGGCAAGGCCTGTCATCTCATGCATCACCGTCACTATGGGGTCTGGGCGTCATTCCTAACGGGGGGGCGCTGACGGAGCCGCGTCGTTCGCGAACGCAGTGGCGGAAATTGGCACGGAGGGTGATCGCGGCCGTTACTGGCTCGTCGACTGTGCCAGGCTCGATCCAAGGGGTCGATGTGCGCATTTTGGTGGACTCGGGTGCGTCCGTGACCATTGTCTCCGACGTGATATTCCATTTCCTTTCCATTCCGCCGGGGTGGGTGCGGCCGGTTTACAACTCGTGCATAGCGGTGAACAGAGGGAGTATGGGCATTGTGGGTCAGGTGGACGCGAATATAGCAGTTGGGGGTGTTTCGGCTTCGGGAACGGTGTTGATCTTCCGGTCCCTCGCGGTGCCATGCTTGTTGGGGATGGATTTTCTGGCGAAAATGCCCATTTATATCAGGGTGGACCAGAATTGTATTGAATTACTGGGGAACCAGAAAATTTCCTTCTTGCCGTCACCGTGGGGCCAGTCCCCTCCTGACCGCCAGGTGCAGGCGCTGTCCGAGGTATCGGTTGACTTTCCACCTGGCTCACAGATGCTTATTCCGCTGCAGTATCGGAAGCCGGTGCCGGGAATTGAGGGCACAGTGGGCGTGTTGCTGTCGCCCTCCAAAGCATTTACGGGCGGCCTGACGCTGGTCGCAGCACAGATGATTGTTCGGCCGGATCAGCCTCCCTTTTTGCAAGTGTTGAATGGGGGCGGAGAAAATGTCAGTGTGCCGGCTGGGACAGTTTTGGCACATGCTACGACTGCCTTCACGGCTCACGATGGTGGGGGCCACCGGGACCTCATAGGGGGGGTCTCGACCTCGACAGCACGGGATAGTCGTTGGATTGTCGAATTGTGGCAAGAAAATGCGTCCTTGACTGTGGATCAAAGCGCCGCGCTTCGCGCGCTGTTGGGAAAATATTTGGATGTTTTTAGCTCGGACGATTTTGATCTGGGATGCACCTCTTTGCTCTCCCACCATATTGATACGGGGGATGCTGCTCTGATTCGGATGAACCCACACCAGTTGAGTCCGACGGAGCGGGATCATGTGCGCGGCGCAGTAGAGGATGTGCTAGCCGCTGACATTATTTCCCCGTCAAACAGTCCGTGGGGCACGCCGGTGGTCCATGTGAAAAAAAAGGATGGGAAATTGCGATTTTGTGTCGACTTCCGCAAGTTGAATAAGGTGTCCGTTGCGGACGCGTACCCCCTGCCGCGTATGGATGATTCCCTCAATGCCTTGTCTGGAGTGCAATTTTTCTCTACTCTTGATCTCTCGTCGGGATTTTGGCAGCTTCCCCTCGATGAGGCCTCGAGGGAAAAGACGGCTTTCCGTATGCCGCAGGGCTTGTTTCAGTTTAATTGTCTTCCCATGGGCTTGAACGCCGCTACCGCCACGTTCCAGCGGTTGATGGAGCTCGTGTTGACCGGTCTCCAGTGGGACACGTGTTTGATATATTTGGATGATGTTATCGTTTTCAGCCGCACGTTTGACGAACATCTTCAGAGATTGGACGCGGTATTCGCTAGGATGCGTTCCGCTAATTTGAAATTTAAGCCTAAAAAGTGTCACCTCTTGCAACGGTCCGTGCAATATTTGGGCCATATAGTCAGTTCGGACGAGGTTGCCACGGACCCGGAGAAGACGGCATGCGTCTGAAACTGGCCGACTCCGGCCACAGTGGGGGACGTGCGTCGGTTCGTCGGGTTCGCTTCCTATTACCGCAGGTTCGTTCCAAACTTTGCCACGATCGCTGGGCCATTGCACCTCCTTACGGCAAAGGGCCAGAGGTTCAGCTGGGGACCGACGAAGGAGGCGGCGTTTCAGGGCCTGCGCGATCGGTTGGCGTCGGCGCCGATGCTGGACTATCCTGATTTCACTCGGCCTTTATATCTCGATACTGACGCTAGTGACACCAGCATTGGGGCCGTTCTGTCCCAGTCCAAGGGCGGCGTCGAACGCATGGTGGCTTACGGTAGCCACATGCTCTCTCCGGCGGAGACCCGCTACTGCGTTACTCGGCAGGATCTCTTGGCTATAGTGCATTTTCTTCATCAATATCGCCCGTATTTATACGGCCGTAAGTTTATTGTGCGCACGGACCATGCGGCTTTGCAATATTCCCTGAGGGTTGACCAACCGTCTGGCCAATTGGCTCGGTGGTTGGAAACCTTGCAGGAATTTTCGTTTGACATTGAGTATCGTAAGGGATCGCGTCACGCGAATGCGGATGCGCTCTCCAGATTGCCACAGGGACCCCCTTGCACCTGTGCTTCGGGCACGAATAGGTGCAAGCGGGTTCCGCAGCCCCCGCGGCCTGTTATGTCTGCTGTGGAGGTACCTGAGGTTTCCGCGTGTCCAGAACCGGTTGATGGGGTTTTGCAATTGCCGCGTTCTGTATGGGTTCGCGAGCAATTGCTCGATGAGTCACTAGGGGCCTTGCGGGGTCGGGCTGCGAAGGAGGGAGGAGGACCGTTGTCCGATGGGACGCCGGGAGCTGCTCTCCGTGATGGTTTGTTGATGTGGAGGGAAGGCTTGCACGATCACTGGCGTCTTGTCGTGCCGTCGTCGTTGCGATATGAGTTGATTCGGACTCTGCATTCTGACAAGTTGTTACATCTCGGGGTGCAGAAAACCTTGTTGACGTTACAGCGGGTTTATTTTTGGCACGGCTTGATGACTGATGTCGTTGGGCACATTCGGTCGTGCTCCGACTGTGCCCGGCAGAAGCCGCCTAAACACCCATTTCTTCCACCAGTGCAGTCCATACAGGTATCACGGATTAACGAGTTGGTAGCCTTGGATATTTTGGGTCCCTTTCCACCGTCCACCCGGGGGAATACATTTTTATTGGTCGGGGTCGAATATCTTTCCCGCTGGCCGATGGCCTGGCCCTTGGCCGACCAGTCGGCGGCATCTATCACGGAGGCGTTCCTGTTCGAATACGTAATGGTCAAAGGAGCGCCGGAGAGGTTACTCACGGACCAAGGGCGGAATTTTTCTTCCAAACTGTTGAGCGAGGTGTGCACTGCACTGGGGACTAAAAAGGTTCGGACGTCTCCCTACCATCCGCAAATGGATGGGATGGTGGAACGTCTGAATCGAACCCTGTCGGCCATGCTCTGTCATACGGTTAGCGAAAAGCAGGCTGATTGGGACTTGCATATCCCTGGGGTGCTCTCCACATACCGGATGATGCCACATGCGTCGACGGGGTATTCACCTTTCTTTTTGATGTGCCGCCGGTGGAAGTGCAACTGGGCACGGGGGCGAAGGGTCCTGTCAAGCTTCTCCCTGAGTATATTCGGGACACGGTTCATTGCGTGGCAGAAGCACGGGAGGTGGCCCGATTAGCTACGGCCAAGACCCAGGCCCGGAACGAACGTTGTGCACGGCACTCGCATTGCGAGTCCCCATGGCGAGTGGGGGACATGGCCTGGTTGCACTGCCCACAAGTACCGGTGGGGACCTCCCCGAAGTTGCACAAACCGTGGCAGGGGCCTGTTGTGCTTATTGAGGTTCCTAGTCCGCAGTCCGCGCATGTTCGGTTCGGAACGCGGCGCTGGTACGTTCATACGTCGCGATTGAAACCCTACGTGGCCCCGCGGATGGATGCGTCATCTCATCATGTTGCCTTGCCGGTGTCTGTCGCGACCGACGCGCCACTGACCTTACCTGTTCAACCTGCAAGCACACCTGTCGTGCCTCCTGTAGACGGACCGGCTGTGATCCTGCCAGACACAGGGATTCCTGCACCGGGTGGGCCTACCCCGGCGACGGGGACACTTGACCCCGCTGCCCCTCCAACCCCGCCGCGGGCACAGTTGCAGGAGGCCCCGAGGACGGTCCTCTCTGGGGGACAAGACGCTGGGATTGACAGGCCTCCACCAGCGGTGGACCGTTCTGGTCCCGCCGCTCCTAAAACTCTGTCAAGATCACGATCTGTGCGGGGGCCGTCCCTCATGCAGAACGAGCCGGCGACCCGCACTCGTTCTAAGTCCCTCCCCTTTCGTTAATTGTTGTTGTTCTGGAAAAAGAAAAAACTCCGTTTTGTCGTGTGATTCCTGATTGTCATGTTGTTGCTCGCATTATTATTGTTCTGCTGCAGCCGAGGACGGCTGGCTTTTTCATCAGGGGGGGGGGTCATGTAATGCGAGCATAAACAGGGTGGGTACTGGCCCCTGCGCCAATCGCACGGAGCGTGTGGGAGGAGCCGCTGCTCACCTCGGCTCCAGTGGGAGACGAGGTGAACAAGGGGCGGAGACGGGGGCAGTACGGGAAGGAGGAGTCAGGGTCACGTGAGGGGATGGATTTAGGGAGAGAGCCGGAAGAGATCGGGGAGTTGAGACGGAGTGGAGATAGGGGAAGGCCACGCTGGGCAGAGGGGGAGAAGCGGCGCCATCTGCCACGTGGTCGGAGACCTACGCACACCGTTGGCCAGCGGTGTGCGTGGGGGAGAAGGAGTTATCAGTGTGTGGGTATAGCTAGCAGAGTGTGCCGGGCACACGTAGCTAGTGTGTGACTAGCGGAGTGTGCAGGGCACACGGAGCGAGCGGTGTGGCTTGTAGAGTGTGCGGGGCACACCGAGAGGAGCGGAGCGGCCACAAGTAAGTGCGGCCCACAGGGGGGTGGCGCGGGTTGCGTGGCGGTGGCAGTGCGGGTCCGACTGAGGACCCGCGTGGTGAAATACAAGAACCTGAATAAACGACAACGGAGACCAAGAGAGCCTGACAGAGTCGTTTATTACATTACTGCCCACCACATAGCCCCACAGCTCCCCATTACCAACTCACCCAGAATGGACCCCATCTTATCAGATCTCAGACACTAACCAGGGTTGAGCCTGGATCGTGCTTGGATGGGCGACCACCATGCATGACAGATTGTTATGGGCTTCTTCGGGACTATGGGGCTATGAAATCCATATGGCTAATCCACATGTGCATTGACTTTCGGATCACATTCTGAAATTATTATCAATTACTTTTATGATGTCCATGTCAAAGACACATATCCATCTATTGACATGACTGTAATTGGTTTTATTTTAAAATCTACTTATATCAATACACTAATTAAAATAAATTGTCCATTTAAGACTTTTTTTTTAAACAGAGATAATCAGTGGGTGGTCTCAGTGCACTGTGGGAGGCAGTGTATAACTCTGTTCACACCACTCACTGTGCAGCGTGAGCTGCATTGAATGAATACCAGCAACATTTTACATCCCTCTGGACAATATTCTGCTAAGTAACTTAATATTTGGCCCAAATTTAGGCACGTCTATAAAATTGTATATAGTAATTATGTTTGCTGTTTGTATGTTGAACTTCTTTTGCACCGCACATAGCCAACCATGCTAATCGGCGGTGCGGCGGGAAGGACAGCAAACCAAAAACAAAAAGCAGTTCTAAAGAAATTAATTTCAATCTAGATTTGAAAGTGCATATCTCTAGTGGCTTCCTAATATCGAAATATTACGGCATTGCATTAATTAGTGGTAAAGTTGATACCTGTGCAAGATTATTGAACCAGAACTGCTGAATCCTTGGTTAACGGAGGGAGCCAGTGGATAGCTTGGGAATGCCCTCGACTAACCATTGATGGAATATGGATGGTGATGAAGTTGATTAACTGTTGTTGAGTATAAAAGCACGAGAAAGGATGTCTCTCAAGTATCAGCATTCCTCATGAAAGGGTAAAATCATGTTTACTTGTAAGACAAGTTGGATGCATGTAGCATCTACATGCAACTGCATCTCAAGATATACCGAACTATGGTGATATTTGTCACGCTCTTATAATTGTCCGGGAATTCGAGACGTTGGGTAACTCGATTTAGCACCATATAAATGAAAGTTGTCGTAATTATGTAGGTGAGGCGACAATAACAAGCGTAATGAAAAATGAAGCTCTTGATCCTGGACTTCAACAGGGCCAGGAAGTCAAGAGCATGGAAGGCTAAGGGAGCTGTAGACTGTGGGGGCAGCAGAGGAGAACAAGTGGCCTCCGACTGAGCACAGGTTAACTGGGGGCTTCGAAAGAGCGCCGTGGTTGCTGGAGCAATGAGTGAAGAGGAGTAGAGAAAGAAGGAAAATTAGGCACCTTAGACGTTTATTGAATACTTAATAACTTGATAACAATTTAACTAAACATTGACAATGTAAGAGCACTTAAACAATAACTGCTGTACAGTTTAATCGGAATCACTTACAAACACCATAAACAGAAGTGGAGGCTGAGACTCATTGGATGGGGAAGGCGGAAGATATTTTCTGGTGGGCTTCAAGAGTTTATTTTAATGTAAAATATATGTAAAATTTATTTCATGGAGAGAGAGCTCTCAGAGGAAGTGAATGACGAGGCGTCTGAGGTACCATGTTCACCATTTGCGTAAGTCTACCCGTGGTCTTTCACTCTCGAAATAGCCCGTAATTTGAATGGAATATTTTATTTCATTGACGGATTGATATCAGTTACACAATAATCCAACCCCATTGTTAATTTGAAATGTACACACATGTTATCTGTTTAAATTTCATGCAGCAAAGCAAAGAAATATCCAAACACAAATAACACTGTTCTACACATTTTTAGACGTCGTCTGCTTCAGCGATTAAATGTGCTGTTTATTATGGATTTTGATGTGCTGAATTCAAATATGACAAGAAAAACAACTAATTGGCTACTGTTCCTAGGACATTTAAGTTTTTACATTTTACGTCTATGTATATTGTGTAGATAGTAGAATTTTACTCATAAATTGTAAACCGAGGTCTTTTCATGTGTTTCTGGTTGCTTTACATGATAAGATGTCACCTGTTCTGTTCATGTAACACTTAAAAAATTCAGCAAAAGGGTTCTATAAATACAATTTATTATGAAACAAAAGGCAAAAAACTATTATGTATAAGAATATAGTTTAGTCCTTATTCAGTGTCTACTCGGCGCTTCTTGGCTTGTCTCTTGTATTCATTAAATGGAGCATCTCTTGTCACTGTCCAGCAATAGTCTGCAAGCATTGATGGGCTCCATTTTCCCTGTTAGCGTTTCTCCATTGTTGCAATGTCCTGGTGAAATCGCTCGCCATGCTCGTCGCTCACTGCTCTGCAGTTTGGTGAGAAAAAATCTAGATGAGAGTGCAAAAAATATATCTTTAGTGACATGTTGCAACCAAGGATTTTGTATGTCTTCAGGTTTTCCACCAACTCCCTGTAGTTGTCTGCCTTGTTGTTTCCGAGAAAATGTGTCGCCACTAACTGAAAGGCTTTCCATGCCGTCTTTTCCTTGCCACGCAGTGCACTGTCAAATGCATCATCTCGAAGAATTTCACAAATCTGATGACCAACAAAGACTCCTGACTTTATCTTAGCTTCACTTAACCTTGGAAAATTTCCACGGAGGCACTTGAAAGCTGCTTGTGTTTTGTCCACGGTTTTGACAAAGTTCTTCAACAAACCCAGCTTGATGTGTAAGGGTGGTAACAAAATCTTCCTTGATTCAACAAGTGGTGGATGCTGAACACTTTTCCTCCAAGGCTCCAATGACTGTCGGAGTGGCCAATTTATCTTGATGTAGTGGGAATCTCTCGCACGACTATCCCATTCGCAGAGAAAACAGCAGTACTTTGTGTATCCAGTCTGCAGACCAAGCAAGAGAGCAACAACCTTCAAATCGCCACTAAGCTGCAACTGATGTTGGTCATAGTTAATGCTCCTCAAAAGTTGTTTCATGTTGTCATAAGTTTCCTTCATATGGACTGCATGACCAACTGGAATTGATGGCAAAACGTTGCCATTATGCAGCAAAACAGCTTTAAGTCTCATCTTCGATTAATCAATGAACAGTCTCCACTCACTCATCTGGATCATGAACGATGTTGAGGGCTGCCATCAAACCATCGATGCTGTTGCAGGCTACAAGATCACCTTCCATGAAGAAGAATGGGACAAGATCCTTTTGACGGCCACGGAACATGGACATCCAAACATCACCTGCCAGCAGATTCCACTGCTGCAGTCTGGAGCCGAACAGTGCTGCCTTACTCTTGGATAGTTCCAAATCCCTGACAATGTCTTTCAGTTCACCTTTTGTTATGAGGTGTGTGGTTCAGTGGAGGAGGATGGGAGAAAATCTGGGTCATGTGATCTTAATGGTTCAGGACCATAAGTTTCATCCTCTTCATCATTTGACTCAAGTGAGAATAATTCTGGTGCATCAGAAACGGGCAATCCTTCTCCGTGAGGTCCTTGGTGTATAGCTGATGGAATGTTTGCATAATGCACAGTCCACTTCTTCTTCTTTGACACATCTTTCCCAACTGGAGGCGCCATGCAGAAGTAACAATTGTTGATATGATCTGTGGGCTTTCTCCGAAACATTGGCACTGCAAAAGGCATGTATTTTCTTTTCCTGTTCAACCACTGGCGAAGATTTGTTGCACAAGTTTTGCAGCATATGTGTGGAGCCCACATCTTGTCCTGATCTCTAATTTTGCAGCCAAAATAAGGGCGATAGGCTTTCTTAACCATAGCTGTTATACTGCACTTTTGTGATGAAAAAGTCACTTCACCACAAACATAGCAGAAGTTATCTGATTTGTTCACACAAGTACGAGGCATTTATACTCACTTTGGCTAAACAGAAATGTGTCCCTTCGCAAAATAAAATACTGACAAATAAAAGAGACCGACACTGAATGATTTCTAGAGCTGATATAGGGCAATTTGTTCAGCAAAGGGATGCAATCTTAGTTATGATTGCCTCATCCATGACTTCTAGGAATAACATTATGCAATTAATATCATGTATGATGCATTACCAGGTTCAGATTGCATCATTCATTGTTTTGCTCAAAAAGCAAGTACTGTTCAAACCCAGTCATAGATGTATTCATAAATTCAGTCAAATATGTATTTTAGTCATTTCTGGTTTAATTTGAGATCCCTTCCCTTTATAACTCACTTATCCTCCACTATTCCCAAGTCAAGGGTCATACATACTGACCCAGTAGCATATCTTGAAAACTAGAGCCAATCAACAAATTTAAGCATCATTTTCATTCGCAGTGACCCAGAATTAATAAAGTTGGACTAGATTTATTTCGGAAGCATTTTGGCTGTGGACCAGTGTGATCTGTCATATTAAGCATATAAAACAAGGCAACTGGTTCTGTTTTAGTAGCTTGGCAACGACAAGTTTACATTACTTACACGGATCAAAAAGTTAGATAGTTGGACCTCATCAGTCTATCAGAAATTAATCAGATAACCAGCACTGCAATGTAAAAAATCACTCTCATATAACCTTTCTAAAATATATAGTTTAAACTGGAATTCTGGAAAATGTGTCATGTTGCATTCTTATTTTCGAGAGACAAATGCTTGCTTTAGAAAGTGGTCATACAGTTGTAGTAAATAAAAAAAAGATGTAAATTCACCAATTTAGTCACCGCATGGACACTCTCATCACATTAACTTTTCCGGTCGGGTGGTGTTAATGAGCCGGCCTGGCAGGCCACAGAAGACGTGGGCCAACTTGATTGCCATCATGCCACCAAAGGGATTCTATACTCCAGGAGCCCTCCCAAAGAGGTCAAGCTCCTTCGCTCGCTGTGATGGCGGGCTTCCCTTGCACCGCTAGGCACCTTGCATTAATTATCACGCAGTTCAAATGTCACTCGTCTCTCCCTCATGTGCAAATGGAAATCGAGCCGCATTCATAGTTTGTCAAACCTGAGTTCAGCCTCGAAAGCTCGAACAGGTGATGCAATGCCTACACCTTGAATTTGACCTTCGCAAGAGACAAGACCTTCCATGTAATCCTGGTGTATTTGGCACGCAGATGTAGTCGAATTTGAAGAGATAAAGGCTGGCCATCATATGTACTGCAGTGGAATATCTGAATTATATTGTGCCATATCTTGACTCACTGATTATATACCTGAATGTTGTGCATGTTTTGTTGTGAAGCATGTATTATTGCAGTATTTGGAAAATCTAAATAAACATCTGGATCAATCCCTGCACAATGTGCGTGATGATTTAGTATGCATTATTGATCATCATGCTCCCTGGGGGGTACTATTTGTGATTTACTGTTTTCATGCCACTATTATTTCTTATGTTATTCAATACCATTTTGCTCTCAGATGTTTATTGGTGACGGTTTCAACAGATTTCTCTTCAATCTGTATTTTTGCTTGACATTTTCACCATAGAGGAACTTGTTGTGGCAACATTTTATACCGTACTGTTCATCCACCACACTGGTCATCCACCCTACTGTTGTGGAGTGACTCATGCAGCCAGTTATGGCTGCAGAGTTTGGTAGTACATGTTGTTTACGTCGTTTATTGTGAAAATTCGGTCACAGTTCCTATGACCACTGTTTCATTGCTTTTATGGTTTTATTTTGGTGATTTTCGAAAAGTTTTTTGGTTTGGCCATGTTTGTTTGTTGTAGTATAGAGTTAGACTGATGGCCTTAATCTAAGTTGTCTTGTGGTTGTTGTTGTTGTTTGACTTGCATCCCACTGGGATATTTGCACAGGGTTGGTGTACGGTGATTTTTTCTGCAATATTTTGCTGTCTTTTCTTGGATTTTTTTTGCACATAGTCACTTTAAGATGTTTTCTTGTTCATATTTTTGTTTGTTGCGGTTGCACCCGATTCAAGAGCCGAATGGCTCACAGGGCTATACCTAATAAATGAACTTTGAACTTTGAACCACACTGTTCACCCACCACACTGTTCATCCACTACACTGCTCACTCATCCGACTGTTCATGCACCACACTGTTCATCTACCACACTGTTCATTGCCACACTGTTCATCCACCTCACTGTTCATCCACCATACTGTTAATCACCATATTTATTTCGGAAGCATTTTGGCTGTAGACCAGTGTGATCTGTCATATTAAGCATATAAAACAAGGCAATTGGTTCTGTTTTAGTAGCTTGGCAACGACAAGTTTACATTACTTACGCGGATCAAAAAGCTAGATAGTTGGACCTCAGTCTATCAGAAATTAATCAGATAACCAGCACTGAAATGTAAAAAAAATCACTCTCATATAACCTTTCTTAAATATATATTTTAAACTGGAATTCGGGTAAATGTGTCATATTGCATACTTATTTTTGAGAGACATGCTTGCTTTAGAAAGTGGTCATACAGTTGCAGTCAATAAAAAAAGAAATGTAAATTCACCAATTTAGTCGCCGCATGAACGCTCTCACCACATTAACTTTTCCGTGAGGATGGAGTTAATGAGCCTGCCTGGCAGGCCACAGAAGACGTGGGCCAACTTGATTGCCATCATGCCACCAAAGGGATTCTATACTCCAGGAGACCTCCCAAAGAGGTCAAGCTCCTTCGCTCGCTGTGATGGCGGGCCTCCCTTGCACCGCTCGGCACCTTGCATTAATTATCACGCGGTTCAAATGTCACTCGTCTCCCCCTCATGTGCAAATGGAAATCGAGCCGCATTCATAGTTTGTCAAACCTGAGTTCAGCCTCGAAAGCCCACACCCTGAATTTGACCTTCGCAAGAGACAAGACCTAGGCATGCAATCCTGGTGTGTTTGGCACGCAGATGTAGTCGAATTTTAAGTGATAAAGGCTGGCCATCATATGTACTGCAGTGGAATATCTTAATTATATTGTGCCATATCTTGACTCACTGAATTGTATTACCTGAATGTTGTGCATGTTTTGTTGTTAAGCGTGTGTTATTGCAGTATTTGTAAAATCTAAATAAACATCTGGATCAATCCCTGCACAATGTGCGTTATGATTTAGTATGCATTATTCATAATCATGTTCCCTGAGGGGTACTATTTGTGAATTACTGTTTTCATGCCACTATTATTTGTTATGTTATTCAATAACATCGTGTTCTCAGATGTTTATTGGTGACGGTTTCAACAGATTTCTCTTTAATTTGAATTCTTGCTTGCCATTTTCACCATAGAGGTACTTGCTGTGGCAACATTTTAAACCGACATTACGGGATACAATCCTAGAGAGCTTCGACACCACACATACAAAACAGTGATTTCTACACACGCGTCACGTGGTGAGTGACTGACTGTGCTTAGGCTAAATAAACCTGTGCAGCTGAACCTGAATGAACCAAATATTTTAATACATCGTATTGTGCAGTCGTAGTTGAGGAGGCTTAAAGCCATTTACGCTTGTTTCAGACAAGACCCCACCCCCACTGAAATCTCTGGTAAGAGCTTTGCACTTTTAACAAGGTATCTGAACATAGCTGGCTCAGTGCACTGACGTGAGCAGAAGCGTTGCCTCCCCACCCCTCCGCCCCTCCTCCCCTGAGTAGCCCAGCCACCTCTGTTGCACCCCACACGAACAAGTGGAATTGGTGATCGTGTCACCTGAGAGAGAGGGCCCACGAAAAGTTGGCATCCCAGCTGGCACCACAGCAGGAGAGTCGGCCTTCTCATTAACGCCATCTGCAGCATCTGTACTCTCTGCTTGTCACACACGGATGACCCCTTTCGCGGAAATTTGCTGCAATCTGCGGTAGCGAATCTGAAGAAAAAACCCCAAAAAATAAATAAGCAACCCACCAACAAGTATTTTTTTTATTTCAGAGGACCCTTCACTCACCAATTGTTCTCATGAATAAAGTGATGCTGGGTTTGTAATCTGTGGCTAAATTTATATGCAATGTCTTTGATTCAATTAGGTATTCATATAATATACAAATACCGTCCTCGTCAACATTGCGCACTAAAATTGGACCAGATATTGAATTCATAGATTAGAATAAAGGAGTACAGTATTTTCATTCATGCAGAATTATGATCTCATATCTGATGTTTATTGACAGCTTATAATTCCACTATGTTAACCACGTCATATGTGCATTTCAATGATTACTAAACTAAAAACTAAAGTTACGTTTAATTTTACCAGGGAAGGCCCACTGAGCTATATAGCTCTTTTCCAGAAGAGACATGGCAACAAATGAATGGTCAAAGAAGTGTCTAATCGTGCGTAAATGTATAGCGGCCAAAAAAAGCATGTTTCTAAATGTGGAAGGAAAAAACATGTGACCACGGGAAGAAGATGCAAACTCCAAATATACAGGCGTCAGGGGCTCGAGCCCAAAACCTCTTATATACAAGGTGAGGAAGTTAACGTCTCGCAACTGCGGCACCCCATTGATTCCTTCACAAATGTTGAGGAGTCGATCCACCAGACTGTTCTGTTTCATCACCACACTGTTCATCCACAACACTGTTCATTCACCACACTGTTTCATCACCACACTGTTAATCTACCACACTGTTCATCCACCATACTGTTCATCCACCACACTGTTCATCCACCACACTTCATCCACCACACTGTTCATCCACCACACTGTTCACCCACCACACTGTTCATCCACCACACTGTTCATTCACCACACTGTTTCATCACAACACTGTTCATCCACCATACTGTTCATCCACCACACTGTTCATCCACCACACTATTCACCCACCACACTGTTCATCCACCACACTGTTCATCCACCACACTGTTCATTCACCACACTGCTCATTCACCACACCGCAGCTCACAATGCTTCTCTCTACGCTGCTTCCCTTGCATTGCCAACCATTGGAATTCCCACCATCGTCTCCGTTCCAAATTATTATAACCTTGCTCTATTAAACAATTTTTAACCAATGCACCTAATTGCTCTGCTTTCTGATAACGCTGCATGTGCGCAAAAAGGATTCTAAATTCTCACGCTAGAAGGTGGCCAGTTGGCATGCCACTGCTGAATTCATATTAATAAAGACTTAACTCGGAGTTATTCACTGCAGTGCTGGGGCCATACACAATGCATACATCGAGAACAATACTCACATTTAGTACATTTAATAACAAAAAACATTAAAAAACAGTAAGAAGTAGAATGATGCATAGCAATTGAAAATGTTCCCAGTAAAAATATTGGGAACGCATGCATCTAAAATAGCCATCTGCGCAGGCATTAAAAATAAATCAGCTTTTTTTAGGTGCACCCCAACACCACGGGATATAATTCACTTCCAGCAGGGCTATAATTGATCCTCCGTCACTTGAGGGATAATTATTCTGCACTGATGTGTCACCTGCCTCTACTTATTTCTTTAATTCTAAGGGAGGCACGGCGATAATCACTGATGAATGATTCCGGAGGTAAATGTGTTCTTTGGCTCACCTTGCAAGCCCCGTGTGTTCACTGCCGCTCGTTATTGTCGCCCATTAATATAACATCATATTAAGCTCAGCACTTGTGTACGAGTTGGTACGCGTGGTCAAGTCTGGAGATGTTACTTTGTGTGCCCTTCTCTCAATAATCGGCGCGCGCACACTCGCTCGCACGGGTCGCACGAGAACGCGCGAGCGCGTGGCTTTGAGAATCACAGACATTCAAACAAAACCACGCAATGGATATATGGAAAAGGACACCAAGCGTGGAGCATTTTTCCACCACATGGCTCTTCATGGAATGCATCACATTATGAACAAGTTGGGAAACTTTAACACGTAGGCTTTCGCGACCAATGCAATTCATAAGTTACTTTGGGTTAGCTCGCGTAAATATACATGTGTCGTTAACCCGCCACCACCCGACACAGCCAATCAGTAAGGGTTTGTCACGTAAACAAAGCGTGCCAACTAGTTACTACTTAAGCACACCGGTGTGTTAGAGAGTAAACCCAACAACTTTCACTATTTGAGGACCGTGACGTTTCACTGATAATTACAACAATCAGAATTTTGCCGGAAAGTTGGGGAACACTTGCCCTCAGAAAACAAACATTACAAATGCATTTCTATCATGATCTCTTCTGCACTCCCGTCTACTCATGCCTAATGACAGAACAAGGCCAGTGTGCTAAATGGTTTTTGTTCATTTCTCTCTCCACTGGAATGGTCAATGCGTGGTTTAAGTTTGGCTGATTCAGTGCACGTGACTATACATTTTTAAACACGTCGAGTGTGATTTAAGGCACATTTCAGCAAACCACCTCTTTCATAATGTTGGCCATAGCTAACATCAGTCGCGAGCGATATTTGAACCAGTCCTGGCCCCTTGACTTCAACCCACACTGAACAGCGTGACACAGTATTGGTCAAACAACTGCCATGACCGAATAAGGTTTCCACCTTTTTCACAGACAAAACATGGACACATTTCTCAGTCAGCGGAGGTATGTCAAGAGCATGCAGCTGACGACAATAATGTTTAAAACAATACTGGTACCGGATCTCGGTACAAATAAATTCCTGCCACCCAAACACAGATGCCAATTTCCGGACTGTTCCGGTTATAACCGGACAGGTGGCAATACTACTGATAAGTACTCGACATGCATTCATCTATCAGTTGATTAAAGAAGGGATGTGCATTTTTAGTGTTTTAATATTATACTTTATAAGTTAATGTATGTATTTATGTAACGTGTAACTGCCAAAATGTGCATTATAAGCATTACAGATTGAAACGCCTGCTTTTCAGGCAACATTCAAGTGAATTTAGAAAATACATTGACAGTAGAAAATTTGATTAAAAACATAACATAGTGCTAAACTGTCACATTTTCCATTGTTATTTAGCTTCAATAATATAAAAACACATTAAATAGACTTTTAAAGTTACATGTTTATTAAATGAAAATCTATTGTAGATGATCTATCCCTTGCTTAATGGGAGTATAACACGTTATTTTGCGTGAATAGAAATGCAATGCAAGTTAAATTATTTATCGTGACTTTCTTTGGTTTGAGCATTGGATGTATCATCACACACAGATGGATAGCATGGTTTATGCATTTATAATACAAGGTAGGGAGGTCAGAGGTCATCATGAAGTGAGTAAACCTCAATGGATTTTTACTGATATTCTGGTTGAGGAGTTGAGGGATCGGCTCACGGTGTCTTGTTTGTGATGGCTACAATCCACCCGTGGGTTATAATGTTAGAAGCCGTTTCCTTTGTCAGCCACTAAATGTTGCTTCTGGCTCAATGTATTGCATTTTTTGCCACAATTAAAGGCCTTATTAAGTCAGCCTGCACAAGAGTACACTGCAGTTTTGTTCAATATGTAATGGATCTCTTAAAAACCGCTTACCTTGGTGTGAGTGTGCATTCTGTATTACGTTTAATCTAAAGGCAGCATAGCTCCACCTTGATTATATAATCACACTTATTTTCTGTTGGCATGCAAAATCCTTGGTCATACATATTTTTCCGTGCAACCTGAGATGTGAATATGAGATATCATTCTAAAGATAAATACGGTTTGTCGAAATCGTTTAAAAAAGGGGCTGTAGTAACATGTGCCTGTCTTTGCATTTGTAGTGTGTCACTCAGAGACACTAATAATATGAGGTACTCTATTTATTATAGCCTTCATAGGTACAGGGAGTAACTACACTATGGTCAGGACAGTTAACGGGCTGCCTGACCAACAACCCTGAGGAGGTAAAGACGGTTATGAAGACTCCTGCAGCACGACGGGTTCAACTCCAACCAACAGCCGCGTGTCTTGCTCAGGGTCTCCCTTTTATCCACCCAGTGTGGCCTCGCTCCGCCCTTGGCCACACCCCCCTTCTGGAACCTACTAGAAGGGTTCCCGGGCTTTTCCTCACGTTCCCCCTCTGTCACCTTTGCCCCACATCCCTTTCTTTGGCCTATCACATGACCTGCTGGATAGACAGGGTTGCTACAACAGCAGATCCCCTTCTCTGCCAGCAACCAGCACTACGCGCCATAGTGACCCATTCCAAGTCACTACAACACCCCCCCCCCCAGTGAAATTAAACAGCCATCCCGGTTGACCTCCATACCTCGCAATGCGGGACAATGAACACAACAACAACAACCGTCATCCCACCGTGAGCCAATTATCAAGAACAATAAATAACTGGAACAATAAAAAAAACAACCGTGAACGCACGGCAATTACCTAACCCCCAGGAATATGCAATCAGCGTGACACAGCTCGCTAGCACAGGAAGGACCTCAGTTCACCCGACAGCCATAGCCTGGCTGGTATCTGCGACTACCCGCCAGATGGTGTTTGAATAAATAGGACAACGGAAAGGGGCGGGTTATTTAAACTGAACGGGTCATCTTCGCCGGGCCCCCAGGTGGGACAAGAATGGATTTCCTGGGGACCACGGGGACGACTTGTAAATGGCCTAATGGGCACGGCCCCTCCCAGGAAGAAGAAGATGATGGGGAAGAAGAGGCAGGTGGCAGTCATTCCGTCCCCCCTGGCCCGCCTGTCGATGGCGCCGCCGGTGGTTCCGCAGGTGGTTCCGCAGGTGACAGGCGCTGGGATTCTGTAGACAAAGAAACAGAATCCCGCTAAAGTGTACCCTCCATGACCATACGCCTGGGCTTGTCGGATACATCAGACACCCGGCCGTCAGGTAGTGGGGATGAAGCGACATCACATGGTGGGAAATAGGGTGTCAACCGTGACGGGTGCACATACCAATGCCTGTGACCGACCTGGATGCACACGCACTGCGGCCTCCTGACCTCGATCACCTGAACCAGGCCAAGCCATGGTCTGTGCAATTTTGGGGACATGCCCAGGGGCACCTGGGGGCAATGTAACCATGCCTTGTCCCTAGGGTTCCATGGGTTTCCTGAGTCTCACAAGCTTTTTATTGATGGCTTGCCGAATTACCCCAAGATGCCTCCCATGCTTCGGCCAGTCGCTTAAGGGTAAGGTGCATGGGCATGGGCACAACGGTCCTATTTTTGCCAGGATCCATGTTCAACTGAGCCTCTATGGGGGGATAATATTCCCTTCCGTACATGAGGAAAAAGGGAAATAACCCAGTTGAGGCGTGTGGTGAGAACACCTGTAATGTGCAAATCCTAATCGGACTGTGCCTCGTTGACCTGTTAGCACAGCATGGAAGTGAGAGTCCTGTGCAAGCGCTCTACCATCCCGTCAGTCTGGGGATGGTAGAGCGACGTCCGGATCTTTTTAGTGCGCAGGGAGTCGCACACCTCCTTTAATAATTTAGAAGAAAAATTTCGACCTTGGTCTGTAAGGAGACATTCTGGGGCTCCCTTATCTAAAACATATCCGTGTAAGAATGCGACCATGATGGACACGGCCGACTGATCTGGCAAAGGCTATGCCACCGGCCACCGGGACAGGTACTCCAACCCTACGAAAAAAAAAATATCTGTTTCCCCTCGGGGTGCTGGGAAATGGCCCGAGGATGTCAAGAGCAACGAGCTTGTTAAGAAGGGACACCTCGATGGACTGCAACGGTGGCCGGGCCTTCCACAGTGGGGGCTTTCGACGAACGCACTCAACGTAACCTGGGTGTGTGATGCATCGTGACTTTACTTTGGGCCTGGAGAAGCGGAGGTCGGCAGGGCGGACAACGGCGAAGGTGGGAAGAACGGTCCAGGATCAGTGCAGCATCCTTTGGAGATGTGGCACCGCAGGCCGCACTTCAATCAAGTGACGGGAGACCTCCACAATGGAGGGGGGGGGGGGGTCCCGCTCCTGCCGCCATCCTGCGCCGCCTCTCCTGCGTGGATTGTAGGCGAGTGAAGCGCAGGCTTGAGCCAGCTCCTGGCACTCTGGCTCATCGTCCTCCTCCAAAAATCACGCGCAGGCAGCCACCCTGGCTCACCATTGCAGGTTGAAATGAGCCTGTATTCATCGGGCTATCTTGAGCGAAGTCAGGTCCTCTTGCTCCGTTGCAGGCAGAAAAACGCTCATCTCCTGGTTCAGCGACAACAAGACAGCAATCTCTCAAGAACCAGGGAGTCCAGTGCCGCCTGCACCATCTTTGAATATGTGGCATGGGCCAGTGACAGTAGCGTGCTGCGAAAGGTGAGGGGCGTCTCGGTCTCACCCCATCTTTGCACGACAAACTTCTGACGCGCATTTGACGGCGTGTCAAAAATCGCCACCATTTGGGCGAACACTTGAGGGAGCGTCGCCCTGTCCGCTGGGGGAATGGTGTCAAACGCTTCCAAGACATCTTCGTCCAGGGTGGTGGGAAGAGACCGCAGCGCCTCCACGTCAGACCATCCTACGAGGGCGCAAGTAGCGGCGAACCGGCGCTGGAAGGCAGTCCAGTCGCCCCTGCAGCTACAAACGCCTTCACGAATGGCTGCTGCTTCTTGAGAGAAGGCATGTTCGGGCAGGACACCGACGGCTGGTCGAATTTGGCACTGAGTGATTCCCGCCCAATCGACAAAATGGCGGCCGAATTTGGGCCGCCGCATCCCGCGCGTAGACGACGGTGATGGTGGAGCCCGCTCGCTGCTCTCGTGCAGCATCTTCTTCTGGCTCCTCCACCTCAAGCTGCACAATCAGCGCTGCCGCTGCGGAAAGTAAGTCCGTGGCAGCGAGGAGTCACCATCCCCCGCACTCTGTTCCGCTGGTATTTCTTCCTCAGGACCAGTCTTCGGGGTCCTGAATTCTGGGGCTGTCAGGGGAATCACTTTGCCGTCATCCTCTTCTCCCGAGGACACAATGGTAGGAGCCTTCTTCCGAGCTGAATATTTAACACTTCTGACTCCAAATGTAGTGTGTCACCCAGAGACACTAATAATTAATAGGAGGCACTCTATTCATCATAGCCCTCACAAGTACAAGGAGTAACTACACTATGGTCAGGACAGTTAACAGGCTGCCTGACCAACAACGCTGAGGAGGTGAAGATGGTGATGAAGACTCCTGCAGCACAACGGGTTCTACTCCAACCAACAGCGAGTCTTGCTCGGGGTCTCCCATTTATCCACACAGTGTGGCCACGCCCCCCTTCTAACATCTACGAGAAGGTTCCCGGGCTTTTCCTCACGTGCCCCCTCTGTCACCTTTGCCCCATATTCCTTTCTCCAGCCTATCACATGACCTGCTGGCAGACAGGGCTGCTACAACAGCAAATCCCCTTCTCTGCCAGCAATCAGCGATACGCACCATAGTGACCCATTCCATGTCACTACACATGTATTGTTTCTGTCACAGGAATTAAATTACATTTTACAGATGGAATCTCGAATTGGAATCCCTGAATACATATATATTTTTCTATACGATATTAATGCATATGCAACAATACTATGTTACATTTGCCTTCATGTGCTGAACCAACGTTATCACCAATTCCCTTGTTTTAATTAGTGTACCCTCAAGTAAATGTAACAATTACATCCCCTGTTACAACATTCCAGGTGACCCATTGAATACGGTATATATATATATATACACAGTAGTAATGGGTTCATCCAAATTAAAGAAATCTGTTGAATGAAGACCTCCCATGCCTTTTTGGTTCTGGGTCAGTGTGGGTCAGCGAAGAAGGATGCGGCCTGCCAAATTATTTTCTCCCAGCTCTCCAATGAGTAGCGGACGAGGGGAGGATAAAACAAGTGCTTCAAGTATAACCTCAGGTCCTGCCTGAAGCATGGAAAAATCAGCCTTCAAGACTGGGAGGAGTAGGCTGCCAACCGCCTAGGGCGGTGCCACTGCATCCACCACCTGGCCGTGGCCCCACTTCGAGGCCTGACGTCTCGATGCCGAAGCGGATCGCCGCAAAAAATAAAGGTCAAGGAAGCCAACCCGGCACTGGGGATTCCACTTCAACATTTGGGACTGCGTGCCCTCAATGCCCAAAGATCTAAGGATCTGGATTGGACTCCTCAGCCACCACCAAAACTGATGGAAGTCATCCTCGAACCCCGAGGGACTGCCGATTATGACGATGGGGCCTACACTGCTTCAGATACCACTCGCCACCGATGTCAGCCGTAGCCAGGAATCATATTAGTGCAGCACGCTAACCACTATGCCACTGGTTCTCCAAAAAACAGATAATTTGAATTCATGTTTATGTAAATGATAGTGTAATTATTGATTGAATACAAAAGTATATATTGACCTGGCGTTAGTTACTGTGTAATAGTTTTAAGTACTGAAGTACTATTTTAATTTATTTAATGATGTACCATAATTGTTTTAATTCTATTGACTTCACCAGGAGACCTGCATCACTTTTATTAGCGTGGAAAAGGCACAGTCAGCGAGAAGTTTAATTGATTGCCCTTTAAACAGATGAGTTCATTAGGATGCATTACCACTCATAAGAATGCTTGAGAATCCATTAATATAAAATAAAATCACAAATTGTCCATCTATCTGTATTTCCCGACAGCTTGGTGATTAACTGAAATGAGCTGTTGTCAACATTGCATAATCTTTGATAATAACCGTGACAACTCCTGCAAACAATAAAATGCAATGACCCTTTGCCAGGGATTTTTATTGGCCAGGCTAATTCGCATTTTCTTAAAAGCCTTCAGTTTACATTTGTTTCCACGGACGAGAATTGTGTGCGGCTGTAACCTCCCGAGCTAGATCCTCTGCCCTGCCCAGCTGTAGTGTCCACTGGGCCTTGGGTCACATGGATGAGGCGGAGAGTGCACACACGTGGGCCACGTGACTTGTTGTACCTTGAGTAGGATGCGAGATTGAGAGGTGGGGGGACAGGAAGTGGACATCATTTAGATCCGTAATGGAGGGTTTTTTGTGTTAGATCGATTAAATATAGATATACAACGCTGGCTATCGTCTGATTATACTGGTTGCAATTACCGGCGAAACGTCACGGTACTCAAATTGTAAATGTTGTGGGTTTACTTTCCAATACATCGATCGGTGTGCTGAACTAATAAATTGGCATGTTTTGCAGATGTGACAACCCTTACTAATTGGCTGTGTCGGGTGGTGGCGGGTTTAACGACACATATTTACGCGATCTAACCCAAAACACCTCTGATGAATTATATAGATAACTTAGATAAGGAGAATTCAATTCATCGTTATAGCCGTTATGGAGACTCGAATGATGACGATTCGGACTAATGAGGGGTGTGGTGAGGTTAGGTGGAAAAGGCAATTGGGAGGTGAGGGCTAATGGCGTGAGAATAGATTGAATGAGCGAACCATGACATTTCACGGGCAGAGTCTACATATATATTTTTTTATAACGAAGTTGTAAATTCAAAAGTTGTAAATTTAATGTGAACATATAAAAAAAATACATTATTTCCCAGTTGGATTACAATGCAGCTATTGGCGCCATTGGCGTGAGATGAAAACTCTCGCGGAGCATCAGAGGTACTCTCATCCCTGCAAGTACCCTTTATAGAATACTAGCTGTACTACCCGGCTTCGCCCGGGACTTGGTTTCTCCACACCCGGCCGCCTTTGTCTCCCCAGTGGCGATGTTCACACCACAACAGTTACTCGTTTGAGGCTGAGTCGACCTAGTGGAGGCCCAAGACCGGTTCAAATAATCGTCACTGGTGGTGGCCGTGAGCGGGAATCGATCTCGGGTCGCCGGGTTTGTAGCGCAGCGCGCTAACCACTACACTACAATGCGTTATGCTTCCACATGCGCGGGTCACGTGACAAATTTGACGTCGCAGCTCACTGGCCATGCAAAAAATATATGCATTATTGAGCTCCCCCCCACCAAAAAAAAGTGTATTTTTATAATTTTTGCATGGTGTACAGTCTGGAAAGTACCCACATGGCAAATTTGCAGTTTGTTGCATGTCGGGAAGTACGCTAAATGTCTTGCCTCACGGCAGATGTGGAGCGTATGTACACAGGCATTTCCTGTTTTTTAATGCTAATTTTGGTCACGTGACCAGGAAGTTACGATGTTAGATTTTCAGTGAACCACGCGGGCATCGGCCATCTTACTGATAATTCAAGATGGCGGCACGCATCGCATCTCAGTGAGACCACAGCCGCACTTGTCCATTGTGGGAGCTTAAGACGCATTGTCTGTAAGTTTGTTTATATTCCTATAATATTGGCAATGCTGTTGTAATGTTGGAATGACCGTTATAGTGATGTAAATGCCTTTATGGTGCCGTTAAGTTGTTGTAGTAAATACGAGGCCTAGTTAGTAACGAAGCCTGCGACTTTACTTATTGTGGATGTTACTTGTGATTTAGTAGGTCGAGTCAGACTTGTGCCCAGGTGGCTATGTTGCGATCCTGAGAGTAAAGATGACGAAGTATCTCATCCACAGTTTAGTGTTATGTGTAATGCTGTTCATTTGGGGTGCAGTGGGATGAATACACGATGTGCCTGTATGAAACGCACCGGCTTGTGCTCTTGTCTAGCTGTTCAGTGGTAATGTAGGGGCCTGGTCCGTCCAGGATCTATTGTTATCTAAGACAATGTTCTGATGCTGTGGTGTTCATTGTGTTGGTGTTTCCGGATTATAACAGATGCTGTATCTGTGTTTTCTCACCAGTTTTACCTTGTTACAATCAATAAATGACGATTGGAGTTGGACGTTCATCCTGGCTCCGAGGGTTTATTGAACGCAAGGTTATCTACTCGACTAGCGGTGCAACGCAGCGCACAGCGAGGCCGAGATAGTAAAAAGACACTCTTCTTGAAGCTCCCAAGCAGTGCTGCAGCCAGCCCTGCAGCAGTAAAAAGACATTCTTCTTGAAGCTCCCAACCAGCTCAAGCAAGGAGCTCTCAAGCCGTCAGCCTCAGCAAGCAAGGGGCTCTCAAGCAGTCAGCCTGCAGCAAGCAATCAGCTCTGCAAAGAGTCTACATTAAAATCGTGTTGCAAGCATCGCAGCATGGAAAGCCACAGTTCAGCAGGGAGAGATGCTGAAGAAGATGATTTAAGCAATCCAGGACCTCCCATCCTGCCTCAAGAGGACCAAGGGAGTTCAAGGCCCCAAAGAGAGGTCAGGCTGACACAACGGGCCTTGGAAAGCTATGATGCTGAGAAACAGGACCTTGATGCCAGGATACAATGGGCATGGGCCCGGGTTGAAGCAGATATAGCTGAAGCTTCAAATGCCTCAGACACAGTGGCCTCAATTCAGCGGGCCATCCAGCGAGTGAAGGTGAGCAGCTCAAGCTACAAGCTCCTGGCAAATAAATACATCTCCCTCCTGATGAAGGTGAAAACAGATGAGGGCATTGAGGGAGTGCGCAGACAAGAGCACTTCCTCGAACTGCTCGATGATAATGTGCAGGCAGTGATACAAGATGCAATGGACCGTGTGGACGGCTTAAGAGAGACACGATCTCAGCACTCTGTCTCATCCAGGTCCACCACAAGATCTAAAGCCTCAGCACACTCACATATATCATCTACTAGTATGACAGCAGCTCAGGCACGCGCCGCAGCAGAAGCAGCAGACGCCCGTATCGCCTACATGGCTGAAGAGGAAGCCATGCTAATTGAAAAGGCTCGCATACAAGAAGAAGCAACCATAGCAACTGCTGCTACATGGAGGAAAGCAGAGCAGGAAGAAACAAGCATAGCAATTGCTGCCGCACGGAGGAAAGCAGAGCTTGAAGAGCAAGAGAGTACATTAGCGGCTGCTGCCGCACGGAAGAAAGCAGAGCTTGAAGAGCAAGAGAGTATATTAGAGGCTACTGCCACACGGAAGAAAATTGAGCTGGATGCTAAGTTAAGCACCCTACAACTCAAAAGAAAAGCAGCTGCTGCAATGGCCCAGGCAGAGGTGCTCGAGGCAGCAGCCAACCTAGATAAGGAAGAGAATTGGAGTGAGTTTGGCACTCAGATACCTGTCAAGGACCGTGATCAACTCACCAGAAAAAATATTTTGGACTGGTCTGAACAATGCATCAATGCTCCTCCACCAAACGATACTGAACAAAGGGTGGACGTTCAGGCATCGCCATCTCCACACCGAATGAACATGAATGCTGTCTACGGGAATGGTGGAAATGCATATCCTGCCCTGAGAGTTAGTCGCCGACTCAGCGTCGCGCACGTGGGGTCAGACGTGGATGCACCAAGTCAGACCCACATCCCAGATAGTCACATAAGGGGATCCAACCATCGTGATCGAAACCCTTTGGGCTCACAGTCCAACGCCATTGCGAATGACGGCATGCAAGGCAATACAGACAGTAATGCCACCTCACAAGCGCCAGTATGGACACACCCTGGATCAGCAAGACTAGGGGACTTTGCTAGGTACCTGGCTCACCGCGAACTAATCAACACAGGACTCGTTAAGTTTGATGACCACTCTGAGAATTATCGAGCCTGGAGATCTACCTTCAGGAATGCAATCCGAAATGCAGACATCTCTGCAAGTGAAGAACTCGACCTGTTGGTGAAATGGTTAGGAAATGAATCTGCAGAGTACGCAAAGAGGATCTGGTCAGCAAACATTGACGACCCCACCTCAAGCCTGCATGCGGTGTGGGAGAGGCTCGAGGAGTGCTATGGTAGTCCAGAAACCATTGAGAAGGCTCTCTTCAAGAAGTTGCAGAACTTTCCAAAAATCTCTGGTCGAGACAATAAAAGGTTACGGGAGCTTGGAGATATTTTGATGGAGCTTGAATCAGCCCAGGCTGACCCCTACTTACCAGGTTTCATTTTCTTGAATACCTACCATGGCGTGAACCCCATCGTAGAGAAATTGCCATTTGATGTGCAGGAAAAATGGAGAACAGCGGGTTCAAGTTACAAGTCAGAGCATCAGGTTGCATTCCCCCCATTCTCTTTTTTCTCAATGTTTATCCGCAACCTGGCTAAGACTAGAAATGACCCGAGTTTCATGTTTGGCACCACGGGGATTTCCAGTCCAGATCTCCCGAAAATGGAAAGAACAATGGCGAAACGAGGAACAGCGAGAGTGCCAATTTCCGTACACAAGACTGCAAACTCTGTCCAGGCAACCACCACAAAGAAAAAGATAGAGGATCCAGAGAAGCAATGCCCATTGCATGATAAACCTCACTCCCTCCAGAAATGCCGTGAGTTCAGGAGGAAGCCATTGGAAGAGCGGAAGAACATGCTGAAAGAATTTGGAGTGTGCTTCAAATGCTGTGCTTCTACAAACCACCTTGCAAGGAATTGCAAGGCAGATATCAAGTGCGAGGAATGTGGCAGCGACAAGCACGCAACTGCTCTGCACACATTTTACTCGAAACCCAGTGGCACTAAGGCTTCCGATCCCGAAGCAGAGCATGGCGGGGAGCAAGGCGAGACCGCCGCACTCACTTCGTCAATCACAACCAAATGCACAGAAGTCTGTGGAGAAGGCTTCAAAGGAATATCTTGCTAAAAGATATGCCTCGTCCGAGTCTATCCCAAAGGACATCCTGAAAGGGCAGTAAGGATGTACGCCATAATGGACGACCAGAGCAACAGGTCTTTGGCAAGGTCAGAGTTCTTTGATCAGCTAAGTGTAGGTGGGGATTCCTTTCCATACACGCTCAGAACATGCTCAGGACTGATGGAGACAGCGGGAAGAAGAGCGAGCGGCCTCATGGTGGAAGCCATAGATAGCACCATGAAGCTAGCCCTTCCTACGGTGACAGAGTGCAACGAGATACCAGACGACAGGAGTGAGATTCCCACGCCCGAAGTTGCACGTCACCACCCACACCTGAAACCCATAGCAGAGTTCATCCCGCCATTGGATCACGCGGCACAGATTTTACTTCTGCTCGGCAGGGACATGCTGAGAGTCCACAAGGTTCGCGACCAACGTAATGGACCTCACAACGCTCTCTACGCCCAGAGACTCGACCTAGGATGGGTCATCGTAGATGACGTTTGTCTCGATGGAACACACAAACCAGACCGCATTAGCACATTTAGAACAAGTGTGCTCACGAATGGACGCACGTCGCTCTTCAAACCGTGCCCCAACCACTTCACGCTGAAAGAGAAATTCAACGATAGAAGTCAAGGCTGTACCATGCAGGCCGACGAAGAAACCTCTATGCTGAAAGAGGATGTTGGACATACGGTGTTCGTGACAACGAAGGGCGACGACAAACCTGCTCCATCGCTAGAGGATAAAGAATTATTGAAAATAATGGACAGAGAGTTCTTCCAAGATGAGTCAAACAGTTGGGTTGCCCCTCTGCCATTTCGTAATCCCAGATGCCGGCTACCCAACAATAGAGAGCAAGCCCTCTCATGGCTCAACTCATTGCGCCGCACCTTGGACAAGAAACCAGAGATGAAGAATCATTTTGTGTCCTTCATGAAAAACATATTTGACAGTGGTCACGCTGAAGCAGCCCCTCCTCTAGAAGAAGGACAGGAATGCTGGTACTTACCAATCTTTGGCGTGTATCACCCAAAGAAGCCGGATCAGATCAGAGTGGTGTTCGATTCCAGTGCTCAATTTAACGGCATTTCCTTGAACAACGTAATGCTCACTGGACCTGACTTGAACAACAGTCTCCTAGGGTTACTCATCCATTTCAGAAAGGAGTCAATCGCCGTAACCACCGACATTCAACAAATGTTCCACTGTTTCATTGTCTGAGAAGACGACAGAAATTACCTCAGGTTTCTGTGGTACCGCAATAACAGCGTCGATGATCGAATTGTTGAATACAGAATGAAGGTGCATGTCTTTGGCAACAGCCCATCCCCAGCGGTAGCCACCTATGGACTGAGGAGGACCGCGCAGGCAGGAGAAGGGGAATTTGGGAAAGACGCCAAGCGATTTGTAGAGCGAGATTTCTACGTTGATGATGCACTTAAATCAATGCCCACGGCCTCAGAAGCCATGTTAGCAACTGCTAACCTGAGACTTCACAAGATAGCGTCCAGCAGCGCAGAAGTGATAAAAGTGTTTCCTTCCAACGATCGTTCAAAAGACTTGAAAGACTTGGACCTTAACGTCGACACACCACCAATCCAACGCAGCCTTGGACTGAGTTGGGACCTGAAAGCGGATACGTTCACGTTCCGAGTATCAATTGGAGAGAAACCTTACACGCGACGAGGCATCTTGTCAATGGTAAACAGCCTGTACGATCCACTGGGATTTGTAGCGCCGGTTACCATTCAAGGCCGTTGGATACTCAGAGACCTTTGTGCTGATACACAAGACTGGGATAGCCCGTTGCCAGAGGAACGGCGACAAGAATGGGAAACTTGGAGAAATTCCTTACAGGCACTTGAGCAGCTGCAGATGCCACGTTCCTACACGCCCACATCCCTTTCCATAACCCAACGGAAGGAGTTACATGTGTTTGCAGATGCTTCTATAATGGCCGTAGCAGCCGTAGCTTACCTAAAAACCACAAGCGCAGAAGGGATCCAGCATGTTGGGTTTCATTTTGGGCAAAGCCAATCTGGCGCCACAACCGGAACATACCATCCCAAGGCTTGAGTTGTGTGGAGCCGTTCTTGCTACAGAAGTGGCGGAACTGATCTTAGACGAATTGGACATCAAACTGGATGCGGTCAAGTTCTACACGGACAGTAAGGTCGTACTAGGCTACATAAACAACCAAACCAGAAGGTTCTACACCTACATCAGCAACCGGGTGGAACGTATCAGGAGATCGACGCAGCCAGAGCAATGGAATTACGTTCCAACTGACCAGAATCCAGCAGATTACGCAACTAGGTCCGTCCCTGCATCTCTGCTGAATCAAACCATCTGGCTGACGGGTCCAGCGTTTCTCTTACGACGAGACGGTGGCCATGTACTACCAAAGAGACCTTTGGACTCATAGAGCCCGAGTCAGACAAGGAGATTCGTCCTCAAGTGACAACTTTCGTAACAAATGTGCGACCAAGAAGTCCACTGAGTCCACACCATTTTGAACATTTCTCGAAATGGACGACGCTCGTGCGAGCGATAGCACATTTAACGCATATCGCAGACTGCTTCCACCGCCCGATGAGAGGCACCACTGGTAGCTGCAATGGATGGCATCACTGCACAGTGCCACGCACTGAAGACGAGCTTTCCAGAGCAAGGAAATCAATTTTTCCGCTGTGTGCAACAGGCAGCTTATGCAAGTGAGATCAAGGCCATCAACAAGGGAGAAGACTTTCCTAGGGTCAGCACCCTCAGGAAGCTAAACCCCAGGATGGATAAAGACGACTTGCTCAGGATCGGTGGTCGGCTAGGGAATGCAAAATTAGATGAGAATGAACAAAACCCCCTCATAATCCCAAGCCAGAGCCACATCGCAATCTTACTTGTGCGCCACTACCACGAGAAGGTCAAGCACCAAGGTCGGCACTTCACAGAAGGAGCAATCCGATCTGCAGGGCTGTAGATCGTTGGAGCAAAGAGGTGCATCGCCAGCACAATCCACAAGTGTATCCGGTGTCGTAAGCTACGTGGAAAACAGGAAGAACAGAAAATGGCAGACCTCCCAGCCGATCGACTCAGTGTGGAACCTCCCTTCACCTCTGTAGGGATCGACGTGTTCGGACCATGGACAGTCATCTCCCGCCGCACCAGAGGAGGGCTCGCGAAGAGCAAACGTTGTGCAGTGCTGTTCACCTGTATGAGTACACGAGCAGTGCACATCGAAGTCATCGAGTCCATGGACTCTTCGAGCTTTATAAATGCACTCCGGAGATTCTTCGCCATCAGAGGGCCAGCCAAGCAACTCCGTTCTGATTATGGAACCAATTTCACTGGAGCATGTAAAGAGCTTAAGATCAATACGGAGAATGTCGAAGATGATTCTGTCAGGAAATACCTTAGTGACCAAGGCTGCACATGGATCTTCAATCCTCCCCACTCTTCGCATATAGGTGGAACCTGGGAACGCATGATCGGGATTGCTCGACGCATTCTCGACTCCATGCAATGTGATGTCGGGTCCACACGGCTCTCTCACGAGGTCTTAACCACTCTCATGGCCGAGGTCTCAGCCATAATTAATTCAAGACCCCTGATCCCCGTCTCAACCGACCCGGAGTCACCATTCATCTTGACTCCTGCTACACTTCTTACCCAGAAGACAGACATGCTCACAGCACCTACCGAGGAGGCCAGCACTGCAGAGATCTACAGACGTCAATGGAGACAAGTGCAGAGCTTCGCAAACACGTTTTGGCGTCGCTGGAAAAACGAGTACCTTGCCACACTCCAAGTGCGCAACAAGTGGCAGTCTAACAGACCAGACATCCAAGAAGGTGATCTCGTCCTACTAAAGGACAACCAAGCCAAACGGAATGAGTGGCCAATGGGCCGCATCCTCAAGTCGATTCCAAGTGCCGATGGAAAAGTTCGAAAGGTCTAGGTTATGATTGCGAAGTAAGGTGTCGCAAGAACTTTCATCAGGCCCATAGTCGAGATAGTACTACTTCTCTCTCGCAAAGATATGGACAAATAAGTTGACCCATTGAAGTTGTTATACACTTGTTTATGAGATAGGAAATAAATGGTGGTATCTCCTAGATACCATACGGGGAGTGTCTTGCCTCACGGCAGATGTGGAGCGTATGTACACAGGAATTTTCTGTTTTTTTATGCAAATTTTGGTCACGTGACCAGGAAGTTACGATGTTAGATTTTCAGTGAACCACGCGGGCATCGGCCATCTTACTGATAATTCAAGATGGCGGCACGCATCGCATCTCAGTGAGACCACAGCCGCACTTGTCCATTGTGGGAGTTTAAGAAGCATTGTCTGTAAGTTTGTTTATATTCCTATAATATTGGCAATGCTGTTGTAATGTTGGAATGACCGTTATAGTGATGTAAATGCCTTTATGGTGCCGTTAAGTTGTTGTAGTAAATACGAGGCCTAGTTAGTAACGAAGCCTGCGACTTTCCTTATTGTGGATGTTACTTGTGATTTAGTAGGTCGAGTCAG
>JAAXLI020001276.1:142617-161539 GCA_014621495.2 Entosphenus tridentatus | reverse complement strand
TGGTCCACACCAGAGACGGCTTTCTTATGAGCCTCGTCTCAATTGGTGCTAGACCAGAGGACGCCAATTGAGACGAGGCTCAAAAGAAAGCCGTCTCTGGTGTGGACCAATCAGTTTCAAGGACAATGCATATATTATCAGAGAGTGTTTTTGTTTGCTTTTTGAACACAAGTATTGTGGTTAATGCAGAAATGATTCCTTGTAAAAAAGTTTCAGTTTTGTTGCCAGAAAAAAAAGGGGGAAACCATATTATTATACTTATTTGTTGTTTTATGTGCATGAACAAATATGGGAAGGAGACATATAATCCATTTATTGTGTTGCTTACATTCTCCACCACGACGGGCGATGGTCACGTTGTGTGATGTAGTCAACGGTTTAGCTGCTTGATGAACCGGGTTGATATTGGGGCCACTCACAACGAACCCTGGGGTCAGAATTCCTCCCTTTGGAGCAATGTTGTCCAACAGCATTTGTTTGGCAGGCCACGCTCTGCTGATGAGACGTGTAAAATTCAAAACGGATCCTGAGTTTACCCGCTTAAACAAATGCTTCATGGGTAACATTGTTCTCGAGGAACCATAGTATAAAAACCTGCATGTGTATTTTACTCATAGTAGTAAAGCAGAGCCTTGTTTAATTGTCGCTTTTTAAATATGTGATTTTACTTTTGACTGAGCTGTGTCGTGGATACACATTAATTGTTGATTCTGAGTTGGGAATTGATACACAAGAACAAATAATAAAACAACTCAATAGATTAATTCGCTTATTACATTGTGGCCTTGAAAGGAAAATAATGTGATAGGTGGCGTTTCTCACTCGTCCATACCTCTCTGAGCGACTCACTCCTCCGACTCTGGCCTCTATATGTGATGTGAAGAAGGGCCATAGCCCGAAACGTCGCCTATGACACTTTTTGTTCTGTTTAAAGCCAGTGTTATTGATGAAAGCGTTGTGTTTGCGTGTCGTGGAAGCTGCGCCACCTGCCGATATTAATGTAAAAGTAGCTACACTTATTTTGATTGCATTAGATGTACGATACAGAATGATACGTTACTTATAAATTGTAGGTATTTATTTTTGTGACCTTACGTGATCGCTTTGTCCCTTAACCAAATGCATGCTTTAGGAATCAAACCTAGAATGGTTGAATCAAATGGGTAAACATTAATAGGGGTTTTTCCACTTTTTTATGGCAACAAAACTGACACTTTTGCAAGGAATCATGTTTACATTAACCACAATATACTTGCAGTCAAATGCAAACAAAAAACAATACTCTGATAAAATAATAAAAATAAAACATAAACATAATTTTTCTATTTTTATTAATTTATTACTTCCCTTCTATGTGACTTTACCGAAAGAACCAAGAAGATCAACTATTTACCCTACACTTTCTACAACTTTTTGGACTTGTGCAAGCCTCTTATATTTTTGTTGGTGGAGAAATGTATAAACGGCCCACCGGGCTTTGACAATACCTTAGTATCTGTGTATATATAAGGTTTTAAAAATAGATATCTTTCACCCGGGCAACGCCGGGTACTTCCGCTAGTGTAGAGGAGTTACGGATGGGAAACAAACACAATGGGCGTGGTTACGCCCATACGCGAGGGGATGCTTACACCCACGTCCGCACCGTTTAGCCTGGGGGGCTAACATGGAGCTGGGATCCCCCACGGCCCCACCCCTCAGTGGGGGAGTTGCTATATAAGGCGGGGAGCCGGAGGGCTCGGGGTTCAGTCTTCAGCCTTAACCAGCGAAGAAAGAAGACCTGCTAGATAGGCCCTGGGACTCCCCTGGATCGCTGTCCTTCTAAGGACCGACCAGGGCAAGCCAGCGGCGTGGCCCCAAGAGCCCAGAGCCGATGCTCTTGTAAGAGCCGGTCTGGGGACTCAGGGTGCCGTAATCCCAGCTTAACCAGGGCTGGGTTAGCTAGCCTCCCCTAGCCCAGTAGTGGAGGACCTAGGAGTAGGCTAGCTGTGACATAGATTGTTGATCTCCCTGTTAGACGGGTGAAGGGGCCGATACCCCTTCGAGTGTAGTACATCTCGGCCTGTTATGTGCTTTGTGCTTAATAAATAAGTGTGCCTCCAACTACGTCGTCCAAGTCTCCTGGAACCTACTACAACTGGCGTCAGAAGTGGTCTTCTAAGGATGGATACAAGACAGACGGCTCGTACCAGGGAACCGGGGAAGGAGGAAACCTCGGCCGACTCAGAGCTCGAGATCGCGGAGGGCGAATCCGAGCAACCGGGGCCAAGTCCACCCACACCGCAATGGCAGGACGGGTGGGGACCGTCGGCTGACGGACTACGGCTGGCTCACTCCCGCCTGGCGGAGCTAGTCTACGCGGCAGCCGCTACGTTGGAGGAAATCACTCGCCTGGGGGCTAGAGGAGCTGCACGGGCGACGACGGACGACACGCAGCGCCGGTTCCCGCCATTTCTACCGGCCTGGAGGTCGGATTTGCCGCCATCGGTACAGTGGGTGCTGAGGGCGGGGCCAGGCTACGTCAGGCGACCGACTCTCGCCAACCAGGAACCGCCACGTCATCAATGGCGGCCGGCGTGTCACCAGAAGAGCGACCGCCGATGGCGACCGCCCTTCCCGCCAAAACTGTGCGGAGTGGCGGGAACAACGGGGCGCGATCTTCGACTGCGGACGCCGCGTTACAGCAGCGATTACCACCTCTCAAAGAGTTCGTGGGGGAAGACGGTGACTGGGGAGGCTTCCGAAGACGCATCCTCGCTCACCAAGAAATGGCACAATGGACGGATGACGAGGCACTACGCGCACTACCGGCGATGCTCGACAGTGACGCCCTCGCTACCCTCACCTCGGCGCCAAGAGCGAAGCGCGCCACGCTGCAAATGGCGCTTCAACTCCTGTCTGCAGTCTATGGACCACCTTCGGACTGCAGGCAGCTGTTCTACGATCACCAGCGGGGCGCCAAGGAATCGCCTCTGGCATACCGCACAGCTCTCCTGGCCCTAGCGAAGGCGGCTTTCCCTCGGATGGACGAGGAAGGGGTGGATGCCATGGTGGCAGAGAAGATACTGCTGTTGGCGGACGATTTGGACATTGTCGTCTTGGCGCAAGACGACACGGAGATGTGTTCCCTGCGGGCCGCGCGGCACATCCACGCTAACTTGCTGTCCCAGCATCGCAAGGCCAGCAAGGCGGCGGCCGGGCATACCGTGGCTGCAACCACCCTCCCATCGGAAGAGGTCTGCGCTGTGGATCGCCCGATAGAGTGGAGATCGGGGGGACGACCGGCTCGGGACGGACCGAGCCGCCAGGATCAGCCCAAGCCGTCTAGGGCGCTCACACGCTGCTACAACTGTGGCCTCCGGGGCCATGTGGCTTCGGGATGCCGGGCTCGACAGCGCAGGGCAACGCCTCGGCCGGACGTCGCGCCTCTACCCAAGCCTCACCAGCAAACTCCGACGAGTCGTGGCACCCCACATGTTTGGCCTACGCACACACCTGTGACACACTCACGCACTGCAACGAACGGGGGTCAAAAATTGCCTGTCGTCGCACCGAAACGTGCCACAGTGGGGAGTGCGTTCCAACCGGGCCAGTGGTCCGAGTTGACCCATCGCGTTCTTGCCGCGTCGTCGGGGTCGTCGGTCGTTGTGGGGCATATTGATGGGGTTGAGGTGCGGGTCTTAGTTGATACGGGAGCATCGGCAACTATTGTATCCGATTTGATTTATAACATTCTCCCCGTTCAAAGCCGTCCTTTGCTCCCTGTTGATGTTCCATGCTACGCTGCTAACGGGGCTCGCTGGGCATTATCGGACAGATCCGTGCGCAAATTTGTATTGGGGACATAAAATTGTCCGGCCCGATATTGGTCTCCTCCTCGCTGGCGGTTCCGTGCCTGTTGGGGACGGATTTCTTGGCAAAAATGCCGATTCGTATCTTCGTCGATCAGGGTTGCATCGAACTCCCGTCGGGCCGATGTATGATGTTTTTGTCCTCCCCAGCTACTGTCCGTATGGCATTTGCGACGGTACAGGCGCTGGTTGTGAGGACGGTACGCGTACCGCCGGGAGCTCAGATGCTCGTGCCTCTTAGGCTGCGGCGACCATTTGCCCAGGGCGTTGGGGATCGGGGGGTTCTGTTGGGACCATCTAGGGCCGGGGTCAACGGACCCGATTTGATAGCGGCCCAGACCATTGTGAATGGGGACGGGGACCCCTTCATCGCGGTCCTCAATGTGGGATCGCGAACGGCTGTGGTTCCTCAAGGGACCGTGCTTGCGCATGCGACACCGGTACCCTGTGAGGAACCGCTCATTGGTCAGGTGAGCATCGCTCTGCCGGCGCGACCGCATTCGGACCGTGATGAGGGGTGGCTGGATGCGCTTTGTGCGGGATCATCGGACCTAATTCTAGATTTTAAGCTTTCATGACTGCAAGGATTCATATTCTTAGTTCTTTCGGTAAAGTTACGTAGGTAAAAAATGAAATTAATAAAAATAAAACAATAAAAAATCATTTTTCACCTACGTGACTTTACCGAAAGAACTAAGAATATCATCGGACCTGTCCGACTCACAGCGTGAGAGGCTTCGAATCCTCCTGCGCCAGTTTTCCGACGTTTTTAGTCAAAACAAATACGATATTGGGTGTACTAAACTGCTGCGACACCATATTGACACGGGTGACAGTGCGCCAATCCGCCAAAATCCTTTTCGGTTGAGTCCCGCCGAAAAGGATCATTTCAAATCGGCCGTAGATGACATGCTAGCTGCGGATATTATATCCCCTTCTACCAGCCCTTGGGGTGTGCCGATCGTCTTAGTTAATAAACACAACGACTCATTGCGGTTTTGTGTCGATTTTCGTCGGCTGAACAAGATTTCAGTAGCCGACGCATACCCGCTTCCTCGGATGGATGAATCGCTTGATGCCCTGGCAGGGGCGCGGTTCTTCTCCACATTGGATTTATTGTCCGTGGTCAAAAGATATGTTAAATAATGTGGAGCCAGAGGACATCCCTGTCACACCCCAAGGTGTAGAGGGAATGGCTCTGACTGATGGCCACGTAGTTTGACGCAGGGCCCCTCACCATCATGAAGGTCCTTAAGGATCGTGAGCAAAGTTTGAGGGACTCCAAAAGCATGAAGAACAACCCAGAGGCCAGGCCTACTGATGGTATCATAGGCCTTGAGCAGGTCAATAAAGCACATACTCACTCACACGCACACATGGACCTTCAGACACGCAAAGAAATGGACTTACACTGACTGAATTGGAGCCACGCACACAAAGCGACGAACACAGATGCCCATGGACTGACACACACAAACACATGGACTTACACACACACACATATGGACTCACACATGCATAGACATGCACTTAAGATACACATGGAGTTACACACACGTGGAGTTACACAAACATATATCGACGTACACACATACAGCGACTCACACACACACATCGACTCACACACAGACATACGTGGACTCACACACACATTGACGTAAACACACATGTACTTACACACACACATATCGACTAAGACACACACACATGGACTTACACACACATACATAGACTGACACACACATTGCCCTACACACACATAGACATATGGACTGTGACACACAAACATCTACTTTAGATACACACACATGGATTAACACACACACATCGACTGACACACACAGACACACAAAACGCACGTTGACTTACATACTCAGATGGAGCCATGCACACACATCGACTCACACACACGCAGCAACAACAACAACCGCCATTCGCCACTAAGTGGCGGTGACGTCACCACGATGCTTGTGCCAGGCCATGTGCACCTTGAGGCCACGTGAAGTGTCGAACGCCCGCTGGCAGGAGGTCACGGGGCAGACCTAGTTGCCACGGGTCGACTGACCGAGATGACCGAGATGACTGGCTGATGCACCACCTGTGCCCCCTACCGTACCAACTTGCTGTGCTTTAGCCACCCGGCGATCCGCTCATTGTTGTGAGCGTCGCTCCTCTGCCCTCCGTTGTTGTTGGAGGGCGACTGCCTCCAACTGCCCAGTAGCGTCCTTCACGAGCCTTCTCCACAGAGGCCGATCTTGACACTGCTGGTACCAGTCATTGGCAAGTCCACTCAGCTCCACGTCCTCCTGTACCACATCACTCCATCTCGTGCCGCGCCCGTTTAGCCCCCTCGAACCGGTCGAACAAAAGCTGTTTAGGCATGCGGTGGCTGGGCATGCGGGCTACATGACCCAGCGAACGCAGCCTTGCCTGCCGGAGGAGCTCACCGATGGGACTTTGCCCAGATCTTTCAAGGATTTGTGAGCTCCTCACACAATCCAGCCTGGTTAAACCCAGGATGGATCGTAGGCTGGCCAGCCTAAATGTTTCCTTTTCGATTTAAAGCTTTCGTGACTGCAGGAATTCATCTTCTTGGTTCTTTCGGTAAAGTCACGTAGAAGGGAAGTAATAAAATAATAAAAATAATAAAACATAATAAAATAATTCTCACGACGTTTCGGCCACAACGCAAGCAGCCGTCTTCAGGTGAAACCAGGTCTGTCGAGGCGACAGCGTCTGAATGGAACAGCACACGTGCTTGGAGCATATATATAAGCTGGGTTGGGAGGGGGGGTGAAGGGGGGGGGCGCCTTAACAAAAGAATTTGCATATCAAGAGGGTCCTTAATGATCGTGAGCAGAGGGTCAGGGACTCCGAAAGCACGAAGAACAACCCAGAGCCCAGGCCTACTGATGGTATCATAGGCCTTGACCAGGTCAATAAAGCAGAGATGTAGGTCTTGTTGGAATTCCCTACACCTCTGCTGTAGCAGACGGACAGAAAATATGGCATCTGTGCAGGACCGCCCTTTGCTGAAACCGCATTGGGGTTCCGCAAGCCTCTCCTCAGCGTGCCTAGCAAGCCGATGTTGAATAATCCTTGCCAGGACCTTTCCCGGCACACTGAGGAGTGAGATGCCCCTGTAGTTGTTACAATCTGTGCGGTCCCCCTTCTTAAAGAGGGGGACCACCAGGGCATCCTTCCAATCCTGCGGAACCCGTCCAGTGATCCAGACTGTTGTTATGATGTCATATAGGGCAGTCTGTGCACAAACACCAACCTCCCTCAGCATTTCGCTTGGGAGATCATCTCTGCCCGGTGCCTTTCCTGGTCTCAGACTCCGGATCGCCTTCAGTACTTCCTCAACAGATGGCACCTCAGCCAGCCACTCACAGGGGGTGACCTCTTCCAATATTTGAGGCACCGCAGCCTCAGCAGGGTTATCCCCACTTTATGCCATGATGTTTTCCTGGCTGAGAGATTTCCCCTCCCCCAGGACCTCACAGAAATGCTCAGCAAATCTGCAAACCTGTTCCTGGGGGTCGGAGATTGGATCACCGGTTTTTCCCCTAATGATGGTAATAGGTGTGGCGCTGCAGGTTACTTTTTTGATGGAGTTAAATAGTGATTTGTGATCGCGGGCCACTGAGGCAGACTCCATCTCCTCAGCAACCTGCGACGACCACCCATCCTTGCAGCGCCTTACGGCTCTCTGAACCTCCGAGCGAAGGCTGTGGTAAACCTCCTAATTCTCTGACGTGGGATGCTGTAGCCGATGAGAGTGGGCCTGTCGCTTTTTCTCAACTAACCTGAACACCTCCTCTCTCAGCCAGGGTTTCTGGGGAGGTCTGGACCACGTACCCAAAGCAGCCATTGCAGCTGCATGAGTCACAGTCCTAAACCTCGCCCATTTACCCTCGACATCAGGAGGAGTGGGGGATGATGCCAACCCCAGCTGCAAGCGATGATGAAATTCTTGCTTGCAACTTTCATCAGCTAACTGAGACCAGGCCACTTTTGGTTGGAATGGGGTCCTGAGTGTACACCCACCACCGGAGTGGAATAATGGCAGGCGTATCTTACAGATGACTAGTCGATGGTCAGAGGGCAGATCAGCTCCACGGTAGGTCCTGGTATCAAGGACATGGGCTCGCATCCGCTGGTCCGTCACTATTTAGTCCAGCAGATGTTCTTGCTTGGACCCGGCATGCATGATGTTGTGTGGATACGCCGATGCCGGAAGAGCGTATTGGTAATTACAAGGCCATGGGCTGCACAAAAAATCTAGCAGCCTCCTACCGTTGTTATTGAGCTGATCTGGCCCATGCCTTCCAATCAATGCAGACCAGGTGCCAGCATCATGACCAACTCGGGCATTGAAGTCACCCAACAAGATGACTCTGTCCCGAGTGGCCACTTTAGCCAGCACCTGTGACAGGAGGTCATAGAAGGCATCTGACTCATCGGCTTTGCCTGCATCCCTCCACGGATGTTCGTCTTCGGTGGGGGCATAAGTAACCACGACCACTACTCCTCGCCTCTGGTTGATGGGAAGGCGAGCCCAAAGTATCCTGGGGCTTACAGCTTCCCACACCTCACCACCACGCTCCCACGCCCCCTTCATTCTTTTGTTCAGAAGAAGAGCCACACCCTGTTGTTTGGCAGTCTCCTGCCCCGAGTGGAGGACTGTCCACCCCTCATGGTGGCAGGAGCCAGAACCGGTCTACCGGACCTCCTGAATGCCACAGAGATCCAGGCGGTACCGGTCCAGCTCCCAACAAAAGAGTGGCAGCCTCTCCTCCGCAGTGAGCGTTCGAACATTCCACGTGGCCACCCGAAGTGGTTTTTCGTTGTTTCTGGAGGAGCCCCGAGGGTGAAGATTCAATCTCCTGGCTCCGCCAATTGGGGTTTGGCCAGGAGACGTCATAGAAGCCTGTCCCCCCGGGGCCTCCGGCACAAGCTTATTTGTTACATTTGTATGTTTATATCGTAGTCTTGTGGTAATTAATTGAAGGTGGAGGGGTTACCAGCCGCTCGCACCCGTCCAGAGCCCCCGTTTAGCCACTGTGGTGGTCACAGACGCCATGAGGGGAGAGGCCAATGGGCATTGACTCTCCCCCCACAGCAATGTCCACGACAGTGTTGCCCGTCCAGCACCGCAAGGAGGTAGGAGGTTGTTTTGCCGGACACACACGCATTCACTTAAGACACACACACATGGAGTGAAACACACACGTATGGACTTACACAGACATGTGGACTAACACACACACAGAGACTGATATGCACAAAAATGGACTGACACACAAACACTTGTACGTACACACACACACACATGGGGCGTTGTCCGTTTGAAAAAGACAGACACACACATGGACTTACACACAGACATGGACATAGAAACCCATCGACTTACACGCACACAAACACATATGGACTCACACACACAGACATCGACTTTAGACTTGATAGCAATAACTGCACGCATTGGGGGGGGGAAGAGGACATCACATTGTGAAGAGAAATCGGCAGCGTGATGTGTATATTTATTCCATGTTAAAGGCGTAAAATTAAATGTCCGCCCCCCACCCCCCAGGCAATTGTCGTGAGTTTTTACGGTCGATGTCGTGCAATAAGTAAATAATTAAAATAATAATGCCACTAATTCGTTAATTAAACGACTTGTGGTACGTGCTTTAACTCCAGCATTGCATACTGACTGTGGTGGATCCTGCTATCACTTCAGCAGTGCATACCGACTATGGTGGTACCTGCTTTCACTACAGCAGTGCAAACCGACTGTGGTGGTTCGTGGTATGACTACAGCAGTGCCTCGTGACTGTGGTGTAACCTGCTATCACAAATGCAGTGCATACTGACAGTGGTGGTACCTGGTATCACAAGAGCAGTGCATACTGACAGTGGTGGTACCTGGTATCACAAGAGCAGTGCATACTGACTGGTGCTACCTGTTATCAGTACAGCAGTGCATACTGTGATGGTACCTGCTATGATTACAGCAGTGCATATTGTGGTGGTACCTGCTATGATTACAGCAGTGCATATTGACTGTGGTGGTAGCTGGTATGATTACAGCAGTGCATAGTGTGGTGGTACCTGCTATGATTACAGCAGTGCATACTGACTTTGGTGGTACCTGCTATGATTACAGCAGAGCATAGTGACTGTGGTGGTACCTGCTAGCACAGTAGTATATACTGACTATTTCGCAGTATATATGGAATCTATAGCACAAAGTAGTAAGCAGTGCCGTGGTGAGGCCTAGTCCCGTGCAGAGCCCCCGGACTCGCCTAGATTTACCAGCCCACCAAGGTGTCACCTGGCAGGCTGGGGGCTGGGCCTGACCCCCGGCCACGCGACAATAATGGGATGTAAGCGCTATAATATAATGTAGAGGCTCTATAGTTGTTTCAGGACGCAATGGGGGTATCATTGTGGTGGGGCGAGGAGAAGAGGACATCGCACTGTGAAGAATGTACGTGTTTTGTGTTTTTGCTGCATGTGTAAGGCGAATGCAAATTTGTGGCGATTGTGTGCGTTGCTAGGGGCAACCCATGTGAGCAGTGCAAAGTGTAATGAAATAAATGCTTATAAGACAAATTTGTGGGACTTACGTCTTATCTAAAAGCATATAATACAAAAGTGTGCGACTTACCTTGGGCGATGGCGCGTGTGGATTTCTGGGGGTAACCTCGTGGTGCGCTGTGCGCAAGTGCAGCTGGCTTGCGTTGTGACCCAGCGCACGGCGAAGGGAAATAAATAATAGACTAACTAACCAAATAATTAAATGTAACTCGCCAAAAAAACGCTAATTTAACTAATTTCAAGGTGACGGACGTGAAAAATGAATAGCCGATTCCCACTGCGGGGCTTCGGGCGTGCTGGCTGGCAAGTTTTTTTCGACAAAGCCCACCGAGGGCCAAATCCCTTGCAAGTGCGCGCGCGCGTGCGGAGACTTTTATATATAAAAGAAAAAAAATAACGGTATGCATAATACAGTGAAACTGCTCTCATCTTCATTATTATTTGTGACCTACCAATGTCTGCAGCCAGGATCTATCGATAACAATCCTATTACCTGCAGATATTTAACAGATGAGATGCGTTGCACCGTTAATGCCTCCTGTTTGATAATACTTCTCTTCTCCGTATGCATCTGTGCAGATAGGTTTTTTTTGTGGTCCCCACATACCGCTCGTATCAATGCGAATAAGTGGAGCGGCGACCCACTGTAGAACATTGGTATCAACGCTTGTTACAATATGAACAGCGCATTGAAAACGCGTACTATTTTATTTACTGTTTACAAAGTGTGTTTACAAATCCACACTGAAAAACACGATTGACAGAGGGGTATAAATAATACTGGTAGGAACCACCTGGTTCCACCAGCCCACAGGGGATTATTGTGTCCGTCTGTCGTGCATCCAAAAATGGGAGGGGTGGGGTTGGGTGGAGAGGGGAGGGTGAGGGGCTGGGTGGGGAGGGGCTGGGTGGGGTGGGGCTGGTCACCCCGTGGTGCCCTTAGAAAACTCAACGTTTAACCTACTCACGCCGGCTTGTGCCCGCCCTCACAGTCGGCCATATTTGCGGAATACACCACGCCGCCGTTGACCGAGCAACCCAACGTTCCTACCAGCTCCCTCCGCAGGAATGTGTTTTTTTCGATAGTGTATTTAAATAGAGGTACTGCAGGTAAGTAGTTTTCAGTTTTAAAGGCATAGTTTAATAAGACAACACTTGCCATCATCCTTCAAACCCATTGGTATAATGTAAACTAAAGTTTTGATTTACATTATGTTTATGCAAGAGCTTATGGGACCACGGAGTCCCGCCATAAGGATCATATGTAGAATTATGAATTGTAAAAATTCTGTATTGAAAGAGCTTGCCGTTATAAATTTAGAAAATGCAAAACAGGCTTTAAATGAAAACAACACACATTTACAACTGAGATTAACCTTTATTAAACGCAGATTGATCAGTATTCAGCAGCAGCCACTCCATGTGGATGAAGATAGCATCCATAGATAGAGTGTGCAATGACTACAACATCTTTGCTGCTTGACTAAGGGTTCTGCAACTTACGAGTGGTGTTTCCTATCTTACACACCACGCGTGCATCGTATACCGACAACTCTGGTTACGCTCGTTTATCCAACAAAGCCACACCGAGTCTCAATACTCTTTTTCAGGAGAGTCTTGCCACGTTTTTTTCCATCGGGACAAAGTTGCTGTGTAATCCAAATGTAGTAATTTGCATTTAAATAGTGTTTGTTCTTTGGGAGAAAACTGGAAATCCCAGAGGAAACCCATGCAGAACAGAGGGAGATCATACTGACCCCACACAGGAGCCCGATTCAGAAATCGAAACTAGGTCCTTCTTGCTTTGAGGCACTGCGCCACCCTGCAGACTATTGTAACATACTCGAGGCTACCAGTTGGCCAGCGCGGTTGGTAACCAGTATGCAAGGCATTGCTTGAAACAGGTTTGCATCTTCATTGTATGGTACTCTTGTTTCAGCAGTCCAACACAATAAAAAAAAAATGTTTTTAACCAACTTAATTTAGGAGTCACAGGTTTTATTTAGTATTTTGACAAAAACGTTCAATATAATTAACGTGCATATCTGAGAATGGGAGTGAAATCAAGGCAACTTTAGTATTTAGAATATTGAGTCACTATAAGTCAAACATAATTCATATTAGAGGATATTAACATGTAGGTTTGTACCTAATTGTTGAATTTGGTTAAGAGAATCTGTTCTTTCAACTTATCAGTGAGCTGAAACAACAATGACTGCTGCATAAAACATTTGACAATTTACTTGCTTGGTTGTATCGACAAAAATGTGGTCTGGTCACGTGGCCTAATCAATAAAATAAAAGTATAATTTGGAACAGCGTTTCTTTAAGGGGCAATTCAACTTCAAGGAAATGGGCATATCTTTAAATGTTATACTTTAACTTTGAAGCAAGTGTTGATGAAATTGTGTAGTTTTGATTTTACTTCAACCAGATCAACTTGTCACCCACATCTGCATTGTATCCTGGTGAGTATTTCCGCCCAGGCAGCTGAAAAACAAAAGTGTCACCATTTACGTAAAAAATTGTATTCATCACTCGAATCAAGCTTGCAAGTTCACATCCTGGTTTAGGGATTGATTTAGCCCACAATCCCTCGGGGTTCAATAAACCGAGTACGAATTTGAGGGGAAGTCAATTGTGGTTGTCTGATGGACTCTCCCCAGGAATGTGAATTCCGTAAGCGGGGGATGATGCTAATTTGAACAGATTACTTGAAAATTGTTGTTACAGATTCTTCACACTGTGAGGGTATTTTCTCTAGGCTAGTGTGTTCGCTGAGACCAGCTCTTCAGGGGCTCATGATGAATGGTGAACCAAGTCTTTAGGCATAAACTAAGTCTTTCTGCACTGTCACGCATGATGCAACGTGTAATAACCGGAAAATTATGTATTTGGTGAAGAAAAAATAACAACACCAATTTTGAGTATAAACTCGTGTTAATATGGAGGCCACCTCATCCATGTCCCAGCATGGCCTGGTGTCACTATCCCCTTAAAGGTGCTTGGTCTGAAAATGCTTGCGATGGCTCAGGCAAGGAAGGTACATCAGTCTGGTTAGTGATGTTTAACCTTGTTATTCTTATGCTAATTTACTAATTTCTGTAGTTCTAAGTTCCCTAAAATGTGAATATCCATTTTTGGTATTCGATTCTCTGGTCTATGCATATGAATGATCAAATATTTAACAGTTCCTTCTAAAGTTAAGAAAAGGAATAGTAATTTGAACTAAAAACTAATAGATTTGATCTGATAAAAACTAACACATTTAGAGTAATGTATGACACTTAGTGTAGGCGATAAATGAACAAGTTACAGAAAAACACTTCCTAAACTATTTCATTGTCGCCGTAGCTAAGCCCCTTCTCTAATTGTCACTTGTAAAGGCATTGAAATAATTGGTGCGATACCAATTCAGTCACAGATGGGTAACGAAAAACAATAATTTTGTCTTGAAGGAGCAATCAAGACCAATGTACTCATACTGCAGTGAGAAATATAGAGCTATACGCGAGTCACTGCATCGGTGTGAAGGTGAGTGGTGGTTGGTAGCTCACATTACGGTAGGAGTAATAGATTTCTTCAACTTCGTAAGGCCCGACGGTGGCTTCTGGGACGAACATTGATGTGACGGTCAGGTTGGCCACTTTCATCTTGTCAGACATACTGGGGGTAGAGGGTGAAGAGTGGAGGTATGTGTAGGAGGGAGAGAATCAATGCACATTTAGAAATAGTTTGTCCAATACAGGTTAATGGCCAATACTAGTTACATTTGTAGTGACTGTGATTGTCATTTTGTGGTGACGGGCTTACGAAGCCACAGTGGATAATGTGTTGGCATTATGTGTAGCCCGCTTACTGGGCGTAGTACCAGCCCTAGCGGGGCTTGGGTGAGCGCTGGTCAGCACCACGTACAGTGTGCGGTGCGGGCTCCCGGTGAGGGAGCAAGAGGGAGTGTCAGCCAGCCAGGGTTACGTTGGGGCATGATACGCTGGTTGACCTGCCGACACGTGACCGGATGATATTGTGGAGGGGAGCCACCGGTGGACGGGGGCCGCTGGGCGGTCACGTGGTATAAAAGAGCTCTCGGGAGCCTTCGAGAAAGAGCTCGAGAGATCTAGAAGGTGGGCGGGGAGAGGGGCGGAGCCAGCTCCAGCCCAGGCCGATATAACGGTGGCCCCGTGAGGGGCTCGGGGTTCTTCGTGTTGCTGGTGAAGAAGATCCACGTCGGGTAAAAGAAGCCTCTAGCCACGCGGTCCGGGACCCAGCTTGTGGTCCGGGCCAGGATAGCGAACCGTGTCTAGTTCTGCCGTAGCATGGCTAGATGGGCATTCAACACCCAAGTGTAGGTTGTGTTATGTTATGTTGGTGAAATAGTGTACTGCTCCCAAGACAACGTCTGCGACTCAGTTGGACTCACTACACATTGTATATTTTAAATTAGCTATAGCACCAGGAGGAAAGATATTCAGAACAGTGGGGAGAACATACAAACTCCACAAAGAAAGAAAGACACCAGTCGAAGATTGAACCCAGGCTCTTCTGGCTGTGAGCCACACGTGTTACCATTGTGCCACACAAACAAAGATCCCCCATATAGCCTTAACAGACTGTAGGGACAAGTGCTGTTAGCGAGCACCTATGAAGGCTGGAACAGTACACGAGGGGGTGGGTGGCCAGCGCCACGCCCGACCGCCTTTGTCTCCCTAGTGGCGATGTTTACACACCGCACCAGTTACTCATTTGAGGCTGAGTCGACCTAGGGGAGGCCCAGGACCGGTTCAGATAATCGTCACTGGTGTTTGCCGTGAGCGGGAATCGAACCCGGGTCACCAGGTTCGTAGTGCAGCGCGCTAACCGCTACACTACCGCTCCCCACCACAGTGCCACCCAATCACAAGCAGCATTCAGCAAGAGACCACTTACAAGTCACGAATGTGGTACAAGGTCACGTTATCCTGCAGCTTCCATGGATCATTTTCCCAATTCAAGCTGATGATGTCGTCGTACACCTGTAATGCACGTACACGCAGACACGCACACACGTGTATGCGCTACAAAAGCACTCTCTGTTGCCAATGCTTTATCTACTTTTCTGCGACTGTCCATGATTCCAGGTACTAGGTGGCGATGCTGCACGTGGCCAGTAATCTGTGGAAGTGAGAGTTGGTGCATCACACGCACATTTGTGAAACTTCTGGCTTTCCAGGATATGGCAGTACAGCAATTCTATTCATTTCCATCTCTATTTCATCTGTATGGGGATTGAGTGTCACCACCCTCACACGTATGGGTTTTCTACGGGTACTTTGATTTACTCCCACACGTGTAAACAGTGCGCTTTAAACATTCTCCAGTATGTTTAGAAGCAATTTGCAAGCATGATGCTATATTTAAATAAAATTTATTATCGTATCACAATAATAATTATCGTTATCTAATTACAAAGATCTCCGAGTTCACCACTTATAATTATGCCTTTCTATACCAAAAAATGAAGAAACATGAACCCATAGATTTACAGTACGGTCCCACAAAACGTTCAAAGAAGCAGGAAGTCCTGGAGTTTGGTGCAACTGGTTTAGTCAGATTATAAACAGGAGGAACCACAACACAAAATAATTTCGAAAATCAGCGAGTAGTTAATCAGATGAAACCTAGTAAAGCATTCTCTCAGATGACCTTTTGACCTTGAGCCTATGTGGTAATTATTCAAGTTCAAAACTTCCATGGATTTTTTTGTAAACGAGTCCACAAACAAGAACTGGATGTTTTAACTGTGAATTGTAAAAGCTACCCGCTCAGTATCTTCTGCGATTTTCCAGTTGTACTCCAAGACCTCTGACACTTTTCTGCAAAGACAGACACACATGCTAGCTGACATCCTTGCTCCCAAACTCCCTGCAAAGGACACAATGCACTGGGGACAGACAAGTTTCACTCTATACCGTATATAAATGTAATGTCTTCAAGCGCAATTCTACTTGCAACATTACTATAGTCTGTCATATGTCCGACTGTCAGTGGTGTGAACATGCACACATTTCTCAAGGAAGCTTGTGCATGTGGTGCAATAAAATACTTATGTTACCTGGCTTCTGGCAGGAACCTCTGCTTGTAGCAGGCATCAATGTCGGTCAAGTAGGCAGGGGAGATGTTCTGCTCCATTGGCTGTAAGCAAATGCCAGGACCGTACATACATTATGCCTTTCCACAACAAAACCCCACCATATTGTAATGGAACATTAAACGTCCCAAATACTCGCTTTAATGGGTTTATTTAGGCGATCTAACAAGTGTATAATGTATAAACATAATTATGTTGGTGTTTCAAGCAAAAGTGCCACGTCTCCCGAAAGAGCAAACATTTTTGCGCGTGATTATGCACTGCTGTCAAAGCAGCATCAACAGAAACTTTGTATAAAATGTATTACAAGTCTAGCCATAGACCTGTATTTTACAGGTAGGAACAACAGTTCCACACTGCCCACCAGGGATTATTTGTCTGTCTGTCTGTCGTGCATAGCCACGCCCTCGATTTGTATTTCATAGAGCACTTCTGGCGGGCTCAGCACCGAGTGACGTGCCGCCCCACGCAGCTTGCACCGCGTGACACGGATCGCACGAATGCGCCGTCCAACCAAGTTCCTACCTGCCCACTCCGAAGGAATGTGTTTAGTCACAGCTCAGTTCAGCCTTGGCTCTGGCTCAGATGAACTGGCTAAAAACCACGCTCAACTTGAGACGGCTCTGAGCTTGGGCTCAGCCACGTTCAGGATTTCCATGACCTGAGCCCGAGCCAAGCTATGGCTGAGCCACTCGTATGTCTGTGAAAGCAGCTGAGCCATGTCAGAGGCCAGGTCAGAGCCGACCCGTGACTAAGACCACGGGACGTATTGTCTGGGACAGACGTAACGGTGTGCTGTCACCTTTGCCTTCTGCTTGAGACGGGCCTGCACCTCCTCTACAGGCATGTCGATATACACCACCAGGTGTGGCGGCAGGAACTCGCATATGCTGATCGCCTTCAGCTCGTTGTAGTAATCCACACCTGTGAGTGACCGGACATCATATCAGCCCCTTTGCCTTTAATACAATTGAAACCACAGAGTGAAAAAAACACTCAAATTATGGATTTTTTACCAAAAATCCATAAAGAAGGGACACTCCATCATCCTATCGTCTCTACCATTGACTCACCCACCAACAAACTGGCCCGATTTCTGTCTGAGACCTTACAACCATTCACTGGTAAGACCACCTCAGCTGTACTCAACTCAGCTCACTTGGTATCGTTAATTAAGGACATCTCATTATCTCCAGGTGATTTGCTCGTCAGTTTCGATGTGGTATCTTTGTTTACCAAAGTTCCTTTGATTGACACCATTGCAATCATTGAAGATTTGGTCCAACAAGAACTGAATGCGGATGTACCAGCCCTGGTGAGACACTGCCTGACTAACACTTACTTCACCTGGAATGGAACATTCTACATACAAGTTGAAGGTACCCCAATGGGTTCTCCCTTATCTCCAGTTGTAGCCAATTTTTTCATTGAAAATTTTGAGACAGATGCCATCCAGACATCCACTCTACGTCCATCGTTGTGGAAGAGGTACGTAGGTGACACGTTCGTCATCTGGCCGCATGGCTGACCAGCTCTGAACCAATTCCTCAACCACATCAATTCCATACACCCAGCCATCAAATTCACCATGGAGATGGAAAAGGATGGCAAGTTTCCATTCTTGGATGTTTTAATTGAAAAAAGACCAGATGGCTCAATGGGACACTGTCTACAGGAAAGCCACCCACACAGATGCCTACTCAAAACCTGACTTCCACCACCATCCATCCCAGAAGAATTCCCTCATCAAAACTCTACAGCATAGAGCTCGATGTATTTCCGACCGTCATCACCTAGCCAGTGAACTGGAACACGTACACCAAGCTCTCAAGATGAATGGATATTCAGACCACACAAACCGTAAAGCTATCACCCCAACCGTTGGGAAAAAAACATCTGAGGATCCAATCAAAACCATCACCTTGCCATACATAGCAGGGGTCACTGAAAATATTTCCAAAATCATTGGGGAAACGAAACGTCATGTCTCTGATCGTGTCCGCGAGCACAAGTCAGATCTGAAACACAGCAAAATTGAGTCTTCCGCCATTGCCGATCATTGCTACAACGCTCTGGGCTCTCATGATATTGTTTTTTCCGAGACCAAGGTGCTCTGCAAACCCTCTGGCTACCATCAAAGGTTTGTACATGAAGCCATCCAGATTTACAAACACAGACATAATTTCAACTGTGATGATGGGTACAAACTGAGTAATCATTGGAAAGATGTTATTAACAATGTAAAAAAGATGTAACTACACATTTTTGGACCATCTTATTTGACAGGCACTATTTTACTTTACCGAGTGTTAACATCCCCAGCGTTTAACAGTACTCT
>JAAXLI020001276.1:122194-137617 GCA_014621495.2 Entosphenus tridentatus | reverse complement strand
CCAGCTTCACTCACTCAGAGCTTCCACCCAGCTTCACTCACTCAGAGGCTTCCACCCAGCTTCACTCACTCAGAGGCTTCGCTCACACAAGAGGCTTCGCTCACACAAGAGGCTTCGCTCACACAAGAGGCTTCGCTCACACAAGAGGCTTCGCTCACACAGAGCTTGCACACAGCTGCTCTCCCTCTGCGCCACTGCCTACGTTCCCTCAGACCCACTCACTCGTCCGAACCGAGCGGGGAGATCAACCATCACCCGCCCGGCGACTCGTGAGGGTTGAGGTCCGTCCCTGGCTTGAGCGGCAGCGGCGAGATGTCGTCACCTTGGTCCCAGCAACCCGAACTCCCGCTCCGCTCTCCCGCACCTTATATCCTCCTCCCAATTATCCAGCTCCTCCCTCGTGTCTCGTTAGCGCCAGACAGGCTGGCGCCTGTCAGGCCATCAATCGCCCCTTATCGCACGTCTCCCAGGCGATACCTCCAGTGCCAGCATACAACCCCGGGCCGACCCCGTCTGCAACCGAATCTCCCGTTAATGAGGTGGAGGTTTGCTCGTGCAACCTTACGCTCCACATGCGCACCTGCCTGCCTTCGGTTTCCCTTGGCCGGCAGTGCGCACCGCGTATTTTACCACACTACATATATAAGACACAGACACAAACTGAGCAATCATTGGAAGGACGTTATTAACCAGTTTAAGTCATAACTGGCTGTGATGTTTCCATCCTACCTTCTGATGTTAATAGCTATTTTCGACTCTCTGGTTTTACATTAACAGGTTAAATGTCTACACCCATTTCAAACCTTTAAAACATCCTGCCTCAGCAGCTTTCCCGCTATTTTTTTTTCTGCTGATGATTGCTTGTGTTGCGATTGAAACGTCATAGTTTTTTGTTATTTTATTTGAACCTATGTATGTGACTTCACCAAAAGACCCAAGAATATACATTCTCAAATGTTATTGTACTCTTTGGTTATTTCAGTAAAGTCACACAGGTATAAAATAAAATTAAATCACGACGTTTCAGGTGCAACACAAGTGTCCGTCATCAGGTGGAACAACCACAGCAAGAAACAAATGCTGAAGTGGGCAAAAGGGCTATAGCCTCTTGTCACGGCAATCAATGGATTTGTGGATGAACTACATGAACCAAGTCTTTCTGCTTGACAGCTCATCGGATTCCTCCAGTATAAATAAATATTCTGAATCTGATTTGTGTCATGTATGCATACCTGTCAACTCATACGGTTTTCAGGTCCATACAGCCGTTTCAATCCGAGCAAAAAAAGTGTCTATTTGTTTGTGATTCTCCCTTGTGATGGGACTTTGTCGGATGAATGTTGAGATTGATAATGGCACGGGGTTACCAATCAGGTCTGAATTTGTCTGTAATAAGGTAGGCACTGATAAGGGGTTGACAGGTATGTGTGTGAGATTATGACATTTGCATGAGTGATCTTTATTCATGATACGTCTGATTCTGATACAATGAAGCAGGAGGCAACAGACGGTCTAATGGCACCTACACTGTTTGCGGACGTAGCCTTGCTTGTGCATAGCCTCCAGGAAGACAAAGTCACTGAAGAGGGACCGCTCCAGCACCACTCCTTGGCCTGTAGGGAAATCACGAGCAGAAAAACATCAACCTCCAGTTACCAATGCGGTCAAACAAGAAACGTAATAAATGCCTTGCAAATATGCAACTTTGGAAATGTACACACAACGTACAGCACATATATAGGTATCCCTCGATTTACGAACGCTCGGTCTACGAAATTACACGATAACACAATTGACAAATTATTAACACTTTTCAATTTACGAAATCAAATGTTTGCATCAAACAAGCCACCCGGGAGGCTGCGTCATCATCGATCCACGACAGCGTCACGGTGTCCCTGCAGTGCAAAAGTAACACCTCTACATTGCCTTTCCAGTCATCCCAACATGCAGCAGATCTTTTGGTGACTTCCCCGAATTGGTGAATTATTTTTGTTTTCAATAAATAATTATTCAATCGTTTTAATATGTTCTTTAAATTAATGGGTAAAGCCATTGCGATTCACAAAATTTAGTTTCACTCGCGATTTAAGAATGTAATATTATTATGCTTGTTTACCCAAGAAAGTCTCACTGAGTCTGAGTCTGAAGACTCAGTGAGATCGAATCTTCGTTAAGAACATAAATATACATCTTATATCACCTCAGCCACACGCCGGCTGAGGTGCATGGAGCAGTGATATCTCGACAGCAATTATGCATGGGGGTTGTCTTACCGGTCGCTGATTGTCTTGTGTCGTGGGATGACAATATCCCGAGCAGCCAAAGCTGTGTTCGTGGGTCCATATTTTAGATCTCGCTAGGACGTGCACAAATTCTGGGATTTGCACAACACAGTTCAGAGCCTCTGCCAATTGCTGCCTGACAAATTGTATGTTCATTTCCTGTCGTCCGGTCCTAGCTCAACGAGGTTGCATCTGGAGGCTTTGAGGCTCCACATGCGAGCGGCCGCAGGAAGGCCGTGATCGGTTGAAGTGCTATATACACTGAAGGTCGGTGAACCCACGAGCGGTTGCTGAAGTGCTCCGAGTAAAGGGATCAAGGCCTTGAGCTCCGCATCTAGAAGCTTTCCTTCAATTCTGAGGCAAGCAATAGCGTCTGACAGCCACTTCAGGAATTTCAATATGCAATAGCTCCATGCATTGTTCTCGAATTAAAAGGAAGGAAAACGAATTTCCTGCTCCCATTTCTATTTGATGTCTAAAAGTGTACACTGCTTTGTAGGGGAAACTTGAACACTTGGGTTGTGTTGCAACTCATTAAAATGGGTCAAGAAACAAAGGAAGCTGCCGCGGTGCAATGGTGAGCACACTTCACTTGCTATCCAGAGGTCACCGATTCAATTCCATCTCCCAGCGTGGGAATTGAAACAATGGAGCAAGTTTCTAAAATTCTCCCTCCTCTGTCCACCCAGCAGTATTCATGTGTGCACCAGGTAGTGGATCGGAAGGTCAAATGCGGCGGGGTAACGTGGGTTCTCTATCCTTTCCTATTAAAATGCCACTGCAATTCCTTGTTCCTGACATTCGGAACTGGTAATCTGAAAATGGTTACCTGTTTACTAGTAACCATTTGACAACACTCATTAATATGACAATATTTAACAAAGCTGAAACATTCCTGAGAAATTACAATGTGAATATAGCATTCATCCTCATCACCGTGTAGAGTGAACTGTGCACCACACGTTGCTTACCGGTGCTGAGCAGGTGAACCAGTGCATCCGAGTACTGCAGCATACGTATGGTGTACATCCACAGCTGCAGGCGAAAGGCATTTCCATCCGGGTTGTTTGGGTTGGCTAAGAACTTCTCCAAGCTGCAAATGCCGCTGTAGCACGGATCAAGGATGGAGCTGTCACCCGTGATGTGGTCCCAGTAGTGCACATCCGCAGCTGGCAAATGCAGCATGTCTAACACAAGTGGCAAAGAAAAAATATTACACGTGCTACTCACATTGATCATCTTTGCGTGTAGAGGGCGCTCCATTAAATATGTAGTGGATCCAACTGAGTCGCAGACGTACTTCTTAGAGGCAACACATTTATTAACACCAACACATAACACAAAGGGGTTGCTGCCCCTTTACCAGATAACCTATGGTGGTGGACCACCAGGCTAACTATGCTAGTTACTGGGAGTAGCTACAAAGGACAAAACCCTAGCTGGGGTCCTCATCCACGTGTTGGTGACTTCTTCTTGGACGTAGAACGTAGATCGTAGATCTTCAGATGACAACAGCAACGCTGAACCCCGGTCCCTGTGCGGACCCCGGTGTATATCCTCCTGGGTCTTTGCTGGCCCCGCCCTTGGCCACGACCACCTTCGAGAAACCTCTTGTCGTTTCTGGACCCTTCCCGTAGGATTTCACCCTGACCCGTGACCACCCACTAGCCCCCACCTGGGGCCCTTGTGTAGATATTACTAGTCATGTGCCTTCCAGGGTCAACCAGAGTGCCATGGCCTAGGGTAACCTCATCCCATGGCTGACACTCTCACACTCCCCCTGTAGGAGTCAGCACTACACGCCACGTGTGGTGCCACTACGCTATCCCAGCACTCACCGAGCCCCCTCTAGGGCTGGTACTACACCCACCTACGGGGTGTCCGCGATGACAATGCATTGAACGCCGTGCCTCGCTACAGCCGGCACCACACAGTGACATCTGTGATGTCACTACATCACCCTCCCCCCCTCCGTAGCACTCAGCCATCCCGGCTGTCAACTCCCCCTTAAAACGAACTAAGTGAGTAAGGTGATAAAAGTGAGTAAAAAGTGATTACCGCTATGTGTGCCTCAACAAGTAACAATAACCAATCAAATACCCAAACCCACCTATACAATATTTACACTACCTACAAATGTACATTAACAAAGGGGAGAAGGGTGTGAGTACAGAACAACACGAGTGAAAAAAAACAGTGCAGTGAACTGCGAACGCTCGGAATCCCCTTCATCGCCAACATCTCCCACCCTCACAGAGTAACAACACCCGCAAGCACAATAAGGGTTAGGTTCAGCCAATAACCGATCCGGCTTACCGAGTGCGACAACCAACTGAGGAAGTGGGAGTGTGTGTGTGTGGGGATCACAAAACCCGAAGAGTTTTAGAACGAGTTCTTGTGGCCGGGCCTCCAGGGGAGGTGGACTCGCTCTCCCTGGAGGTCCCGGGGGAAATATGCCATTGTCCCGTCGAGTACGGCTCCTCACGAAGAGCAGTAGGCCGGGTTGACGGGTTCTCCTCTCCCGAATCCTGTGGAGATGGCGCAGGCGGCGGTGCTGGGGACGTCAGGCGAGCGGCACCTGGGGACGGGATCACACAACTCCCCTGAGGACCACCCTCAGCGGGCACACACCCCGGCTCGCCGGACACATCTGACACTCGGCCCCTGTGGTGTGGAGATGAAATGAACTTGCGTGGCGCAATGAAAGGTTTGAGGCGCGAGGGATGCACAAACGAACTCCGCTGCCCGAAGCGGATCTGGACACACTGTGGTCAACAACCCGAATCACATCAACCAGCCCTCTCCAAGGTTTGAACAATTTTGGCGACGTACCCACCGGTACCTGTGGACAGCGCAACCAGGCTCTGTCCCCAGGCGCTCACTCATGTGTAGAAACACGGGAACCCGTCAGCCGCTCATTGGCCAATTGACGCAAACCGGAATTAACCCTAGAGGCTTCCCGCGCTTCGGAAAGCTTTTGAAGGGTGACATTTTGGATTTGGCTTTGTTGGGCGTGGCCTGCAACTGAATATCAATCGGGGGGTCGTGTTCTCTCCCGTACATTAAAATAAAACGGTGAGTAGCCGGTGGATGCGTGAGGGGCGATCCTATATGCAGATAGGACTCCGGGAATGTGTAATTCCTAGTCGAGTTGGGACTCGCTTACCTGGTGGCTCAACATGGACGTCAGAGTCCTGTGTAGGCGCTCAACCATGCCATCCGTCTGCAGGTGGTACGGTGACGTGCGTAATTTCTTTGCTCCCAACAAATCACACACCTTCCGCAACATCTTACAAGAAAACATTTTGCCCTGATCAGTCAGAAAATATTCGGGAGCGCCCTTGTCCATTACAGCCATTGAGGAATGCTTCAGTCATCGTCGCCGCTGACTGGTTGGGGAGCGGCCAGGCCACAGGCCATCGTGAAAAATACTCGACTCCCACCAGCAAGTACTTATTCCCACGAGGGGTAGTGGGGAATAGACCAAGGATGTCTAGCGCAACTAATTCGTTTACGCGAGAAACCTGAATCGTTTGTAATGGTGGACAACAGGGTTTCGCCAGCGGCTTCCGCCGCGCGCACTGCACACACCCTTTCAACAAATTCGCGACATCCTCAACCATGCCAGGCCAGAACAAGTCCAACTTAAGTGTGGCCAGCGTCTTATGCACACCTAGGTGCAACAAGCGCTAGTGTACCGCCAAAATGACCTTGCCCCACAGGGCAGTGGGCACAACGATGTTGTATCGGCGCAACCCTCCGTTCCAATGCATGAGCAATCCGCCTTTAAGAATGACAGAGGCAATACCCCGTCGATCCTCACCCCCTTCAGGCTCTCTGACACGGCGTCGCAATTTAAGCAGGGAAGTGTCCACCACCTGGAGGCGCCCCCATTCTGCGTGGTCCAGCGTTACGCGCCGCCGGACCCTCGGCCAACTCAGATGTTACCACGTCAGCCGACGTCGCGAGGGGAGGGGACGAGGGCTCAGCGACCGGCTTACAGCGCCCGGAGCCCGAAAAGCAGGCGCACCCGCCGCTCATTGGTAATCGCGACAGGGCGTCAGCATTCGTGTGATGGGAGCCCTTGCGATAAGTAACCTTAAAGGAGTAATCCTGGAGGACCTCCAACCAACGTGAAAGTTGGCTAGACAGCTGGTCAACACGTAGCGCGTACTGTAGCGCTGCGTGGTCAGAGCGCACTTCAAAGTGCCTACCATACCAATAGGGACGATACTGTTGCACAATAACCGCAATGGGCAATAGTTCCCGGCGCGTGACACAATACCGTTGTTCGGCCGGAGACAGCACCCTGCTGCCGTATGCGACAACGCTGTCGAGCGTCCTTATCAAGGACAAACAGCAACAAAAAATCGGGGGAGGGGAGGGGCGTTCACCAAGCCATCCCGGAGTGCAACAAATGCGGACTCCTCCTCCCCCCAATGGAATTTATGACCCTTAGCCATCAAGGCGTAGAGAGGCTTCGCGATGGTAGCAAACCTGGGGACAAAACAGCGGTAATAGGACGCGGATCCTATGAAACTGTGTACCTCATCCACCGACATGGGGGTCGGCCAAGTTCGAACACACGCGGTTTTGTCCGGGTCAGTCGCAATGCCCGATTCACTTACTATGTGGCTAAGATATGGAACCGATTTCTGGAGGAAGTGACATTTCTGTGTTTTAAATTTTAGGTTGGCCGCACGCATTTTGAGAAAGACAGCGCGTAGCCGTTCCAGGTGTTCGTCAAGCGTATGGCTAAAAACGATGACATCGTCGAGGTATATCAAGCGAGTCCCACTGGAGACCAGCCAGGACCAGTCCCATTAATCGCTGGAACGCGGCCGGCGCAAAATGAAGACCCATCAGAAGCCGATTGAATTCGAACAAGCCTTGTTGTGTACGAAAGGCTGTCTTGGGTTTAGAGGCTTCGTCTAGTAGCAACTGCCAGAACCGGATAGGAGATCAAGGGTGGAAAAGAACCGCACTCCGGCTAGAGCATCCAGTGAGTCATCCATTCGAGGTAAAGGAGACGCATCAGCGACAGAGACCTTAATAAGCTAACGAAAGTCAACACAAAAGCGGAAGCTATCATCGTGCTTTTTAACGAGTACAATTGGTGCTCCCCATGGGCTGGTGGACGGTGAAATAATGTCCGCGGCTAACATTTCATCAACCGCCAGCCGAACTTATTATTTTTACACAGGGCTCAGCCGGAAGGGATTCTGCCGGATGGGAGCGGTATTGCCCGTATAAATGTGATGACTCAAAAGCGTAGTGCGTCCAATATCAAATTTCCCATTACTAAAAACATCTGAAAATGTGCGCAAAAGCGCTCGCAGCTTCCCCCTCTGGACCTCGGAAAAATCCGCATTCTCGGAACAAAACTTCTCCATCCACCCCTCATCAGGTTTCTGGTGCGGCCGCGTATTCGACGCGGCACCCACATTGCCCACAATGCTTCCCTCAGGAAGCGCTGGTGACGCATGAGCTAGCACGGTACCTTCTTGGATGACCGGCGTGTCTAACCCTGCGTTAAGGACCTGAATGAAGGGCTGCTGGTCGTTGGATACCAACGTCTGCACACCCACCAACGTCAAGCCACGACTGACTTTATTAACAGGACCCAAGATATTTCCTCCCGCCGTCGCGCTCCGATCTAGCGGCTTCCGCAATCGTAGGAGAACCAACATTTGCGCGCCGGGGGGAATCCTCACCGTCCTACACGCAAGTGCTTGCACGGTAGCATTAGCTGTGTATAAGCGGGTGGAAGAAGGCAAAAATGCCATTCGACGGCCGGATGGTAATTCCAAGCACCCCTGGTCAATCAAAATTTTCAGGGGCATTCTTCCCAAAAAATCAGTCCCTAGCAAGCAAGGAATAGAAAGGGACGTCAAAACAAGAACCTGCCCTGTCAATGTAACATCAGCAATGCACACCTCCACTGTTATTTTCCCAATAATTCCCAATGAACCACCGTTTGCAGCGAAGCAGGGCATGAGGAACAACATTTAGGGGGTAAGATGTTATAAATAAATTCTGAAATGATGGTCGCTGATGCACCGGTGTTAACTAACATCCTAATTTCCACCCCTTCTATCCGTCCAATAACAACGGATGAACCTGCGGTCGCGGCCACCACTCGCTAGGCCAGCTCCGACCACTGACCCGGTCGGAGCGTCCGGCCAGCCCGATCAACATCAAGATCCTCCCGCCCCGACGCGCGACCGGAACGAAACCCAAAAACACGAGATGGGTGAGGTGGTTTCAGGGGCCGAGCGTGGAATGTGTCGCGACTTGCCTTAGGGTGCAGTGGAGCGAAGGATGGTCGGGCGGATGACGGCGGTGGTCCGGGGAGTCATCGTCACCGTACGCGGCAGCCCGACGAGACGTGTCCCGGCAGGCCGCAGCTGTAGCACATGATGGGGCTGCTCCCGGGACGAGGAGATGTCTTCCGCCGTCACTGGTCATCCGCCCGCCGCACAATGCTGTCCCCTCGCCCACCTCCACTCTGAGTCGATGTGCAGGCTGGGACGGGCTCCACGCCTTCAGGTGTATCCGGCCCCTCGTGGGACACGGAACACGCCACTAACCCCTTGTGCCGTTGCAGGAGCTGGTGAGCCTGAATGCATTTCGCCACTTTTGTAGTGGCATGGTTGAACATGATCGCCACTACCTAAAGCTGGCAGTACTAGCTTGTGCCAGTAGGGAGTGTAAGGGAGACTGAACCTGATGGATAATGATGACGGGCCATTGGCCCGAGGCAATCCCTGGGGGAGCATCATGACCACGTGACCAACGGTCGGGACCCCAGACCCCAGGAAGGGGGCTGGGGGATGATGTCATTATTCAGGCCCTTGGAGAAGGTCCTGGAAGGAAGATGTGGCTAGTCGCCGAGTGAGCCGGGACCCTGTATATAAGCCATGGCCCTGAGCGGTCCCAGCAGTCATCGTCCGGCCGAAGACCGAAAAGCCTCACCTGGAGCCCTGAAGAGAAGAGCCCAATGGGCAGAGTCGAGCCCAATGGGCAGAGCCGAGCCCCTGGTTAGGGTCGGCTCGAGCTCGTACCAGTGAGAGCTCCAGCATATAACCAGTGAAGACACAAGACTCAAGCCCCAGCAGTGTAGGTATAGTGATAGCCCGGAAGAACTTCCTCCATAGAGTATCGGGTGAAAAGGGCCGTTACCCCTTTGTGTTGTAGTCTGTTGGTGTTGCAATAAACGTGTTGCCTCAGAGTAAGCTTCTTCCAGTTTATTACCCACTACACATCCATTGCATCTCACACGTCCCAATGGGATACCCGGTGGTGGCTTTCCCTGTGCGGGCACAAGGTGACTCACACGCCCGCAAGTGTTCATTAGTCTATCAGCAGGGGGCGATAATTGCTACATGTAGTCACTCCTTGCATAACGTCGGCCCGTTTAACGTTGCTTCGCTGCAACATCGCCGATGAATCACGACCCATGTATGCATTTAACGTCGCGTGGTGTCACTGTAACGTCACTGCCAGCAGGGTAACTGCGGGCCAACTTCTTTCCACGGCAGAGAGGGAGGCGGCCTCGTGCCACGCACGCTGCTAGGGAACGCCCCGACCGGGCCCAATGCATCTCTACATTATCGTACTGTATGGCGAGTCCTCGCCTTCGGCTGCACGGGTATGATATAGTACGTGGTGTGATACAGTATGTGGTGTGATACAGTACGAAGTGATACAGTACGCGGAGTGATACAGTACGCGGAGTGATACAGTACGCGGCAGCGTACCCTCACCTCAATTCATTGTGGTAACATCACCGTCACTTTACTAAGCGGCGGTTGTTATGATTGCTGTGAGAGTGAGTGGGGAGTGGTTTGTGTGCTGAGCTACAGTGAAAGAAAAAAGTATTTGATCCCCTGCTGATTTTGTACGTTTGCCCACTGACAAAGAAATGATCAGTCTATAATTTTAATGGTAGGTTTATTTGAACAGTGAGAGACAGAATAACAACAACAAAATCCAGAAAAACGCACGTCAAAAATGTTATAAATTGATTTGCATTTTAATGAGGGAAATAAGTATTTGACCCCTCTGCAAAACGTGACTTAGTACTTGGTGGCAAAACCCTTGTTAGCAATCACAGAGGTCAGACGTTTCTTGTAGTTGGCCACCAGGTTTGCACACATCTCAGGATGGATTTTGTCCCACTCCTCTTTGCAGATCTTCTCCAAGTCATTAAGGTTTCGAGGCTGATGTTTGGCAACTCGAACCTTCAGCTCCCTCCACAGATTTTCTATGGGATTAAGGTCTGGAGACTGGCTAGGCCACTCCAGGACCTTAATGTGCTTCTTCTTGAGCCACTCTTTTGTTGCCTTGGCCATGTGTTTTGGGTCATTGTCATGCTGAAATACCCATCGACAACCCATTTTCAATGCCCTGGCTGAGGGAAGGAGGTTCTCACCCAAGATTTGACGGTACATGGCCCCGTCCATCGTCCCTTTGATGCGGTGAAGTTGTCCTGTCCCCTTAGCAGAAAAAACACCCCCAAAGCATAATGTTTCCACCTCCGTGTTTGACGGTGGGGATGGTGTTCTTGGGGTCATAGGCAGCATTCCTCCTCCTCCAAACACGGCGAGTTGAGTTGATGCCAAAGAGCTTCATTTTGGTCTCAACTTTCACTCTGTTGTCCTCTGAATCATTCAGATGTTCATTGGCAAACTTCAGACAGGCATGTATATGTGCTTTCTTGAGCAGGGGGACCTTGCGGGCGCTGCAGGATTTCAGTCCTTCACGGCGTAGTGTGTTACCAACTGTTTTCTTGGTGACTATGGTCCCAGCTGCCTTGAGATCATTGAAAAGATCCTCCCGTGTAGTTCTGGGCTGATTCCTCACCGTTCTCATGATCATTGCAACTCCACGAGGTGAGATCTTGCATGGATCCCCAGGCCGAGGGAGATTGACAGTTATTTTGTGTTTCTTCCATTTGCGAATAATCGCACCAACTGTTGTCACCTACTCACCAAGCTGCTTGTAGCCCATTCCAGCCTTGTGTAGGTCTACAATCTTGTCCATGACATCCTTGGAAAGCTCTTTGGTCTTGGCCATGGTGGATAGTTTGGAATCTGATTGATTAATTGCTTCTGTGAACAGGTTTCTTTTATACAGGTAACAAGCTGAGATTAGGAGCACTCCCTTTAAGAGTGTGCTCCTAATCTCAGCTCGTTACCTGTATAAGACACCTGGGAGCCAGAAATCTTTCTGATTGAGAGGGGGTCAAATACTTATTTCCCTCGTTAAAATGCAAATCAATTTATAAAATTTTTGACATGCGTTTTTCTGGATTTTGTTGTTATTCTGTCTCTCACTGTTCAAATAAATCTACCATTAAAATTATACTGATCATTTCTTTGTCAGTGGGCAAATGTACAAAATCAGCAGGGGATCAAAAACTTTTTTCCCTCACTGTATGAAACCAGAAGAGACCCGAATCTGAGTCCAGCTCACATCCACCACTACCATCAGCAGCGATTATTTGAACCAGGTCCTGAGCCTCGCCTAGGTCGACTATCCTCTTTTCACATTCTCTTTGGTTCTTTCGGTAAAGTCACGTAGGTTTAAAATAAAATAAATCACGTTTCGGGCGCAACACAAGCATCAGTCATCAGGTGGAAAAGCATGGTCTGCTGCTGAGGCAGACTGTTTTAAAAGGTTTGAAATGGGTGCAGCCCAAGGGTCATAAAGAAGTGGCCAGGGCTAGTGATGTTAATGTGAGAAATTAGCATGTAACTGTCGAAAAGGAGAAGAAGAGCGGCCACCTCGACGAGGGAGTGCAACTCAACGGGTGTAATCCAAAGGGCCTGTGAGTATGAGAGTGCAATCCAAAATACATGTGAGCATGAGAGTGCAATCCAAAGGCATGAGAGTGCAATGCAACGGACATGTGAGCATGAGAGATCTAAGAAAGAGGCAGAGAAAGAGAGACACAGAGTCGAAATAACAGCTGATATTAACATGCTAATCTCTCTTATATTGGAGAAACGAAACGTCATGTCTCCGATCGTGTCCGCGAGCACAAGTCAGATCTAATACATGGCAAAATGGAGTCTTCCGCCGTTGCCGATCATTGCTACAACGCTGTGGGCTCTAATGATATTATCTTTTCCGAGACCAAGGTGCTCTGCAAACCTTCTGGCTACCATCAAAGGTTTGTACACGAAGCCATCCAGATATACAAACAGACATAACTTCAACCGTGATGATGGGTACAAACTGAGTAATCATTGGAAAGATGTTATTAATCATGTAAAAAAGATTTAACTACACATATTTGTACCATCTTATTTGACAGGTACTATTCTACTTTACCGAGTGTTGACATCCCCAGCGTTCAACAGTACTGCTTTTTTGTATTTGGATTGTCAGCCAACACCGGTTAAGTCGAGGTGCACCGATTGTTCTCTTGTAGCCCCGCCCCCCCCCCAACACGTTCCATTCCCTGGCTACCACATTCAGATAAGCCCCTCTCCCCCTCCCCCTTAACTTGTATTTAAGAGCTTGTCTCTTGGATTTTTGCCTCACTTGATACAGTAAATTTAGCTGCGATGGTCCCACCTGATGACGGAGACTTGTGTTGCCTCCGAAACGTCGTGATCTATTATTTGATTTCTATTATTATTTCTAGTATTTTATTATTTATTTTTACCTATGTGACTTTACCGAAAAAACTTAAGAGTATGCTGATCTCTCATATTAACATAGCCACTTGCGTGCCCTCTAATTTCTCACATTAACATAATGCTAATCCCTCACCAACATAGCCACTTCCGTGCCCTCGTCGAGGAGGCTGCTTTCCTAGCTTACATTAAAATGCTAATTTCTCACATTAACATCATGCTAATCCCTCACATTAACATAGCCACTTCCGTGCCCTCTAATTCCTCACATTAACATCATGCTAATCCCTCACATTAACATAGCCACTTCCGTGCCCTCTAATCCCTCACATTAACATCATGCTAATCCCTCACATTGACATAGCCACTTCCGTGCCCTCATCTAGGAGGCCGCTCTCCTCCTATCTTACAGTTACATGTTAATTTCTCACATTAACATCACTAGCCCCGGCCACTTCTTTATGGCCCTTGGGCTACACCCATTTCAAACATTTTAAAACAGTCTGCCTCAGCAGCAGACCATGCTTTCCCACCTGATGACGGACGCTTGTGTTGCACCCGAAACGTCGTGATTTGTTTTATTTTATACCTACGTGACACTTTTTACACTTACATTCAATACGAAGCGCTATCACAACTCCGTTAACTAATCACAGGTCATGGGTATGCAGTATCTTACCCAGTTTTTTGGCGAGCTCTTTGGCCAGCGTTCTCTTGCCAGTGGCCACGTTGCCCTCCACCACAACCAGCTTGCTATTTGGCTTGAAGTTGTCCTGGATCCTTTCGCCCATGAGGTACGCCAACCAGCCGCGTCTGCCGCATCGTGCGCTTGAATGCACGGCTGCCTGCTTATCAAACAAGTCATTCGCAGTGAGCGGGGCAAGTACTCAGGTGTACGCTTGAATGTAAATAAAGATTACACTTTGAATCATTAACGAAAAAAACACACTCGTGAGAACGCCTGACAATTTTCAGGAAGAACCAAACTTCGAATTGTGGATCGTTTATTGAGGATTTGTTGGAGAGCTTGTAGAGTGTAGAGGGGCACGGAGTCAGAAGTGAGTCACTGAACCGAGAGCAATTAGAGAGTCAGTAGAGAGTCAGTAGAGAGTCACAGGTCAGTTGAGAGTCACAGATCAGTAGAGAGTCAGTAGAGAGTGACAGGTCAGGAGAGTCAGTAGAGAGTCACAGGTCAGTAGAGAGTCAGTAGAGAGTCACAGGTCAGTAGAGAGTCAAAGGTCAGGAGAGTCAGTAGAGAGTCGCAGGTCAGCAGAGAGTCACATGTCAGTAGAGAGTCACAGGTCAGTAGAGAGTCGCAGGTCAGTAGAGAGTCACAGGTCAGTAGAGAGTCACAGGTCAGGAGAGTCAGAAGAGAGTCAGTAGAGAGTCACAGGTCAGGAGAGTCACTAAAGAGTCACTGGTAAGGAGAAAGTCAGTAGAGAGTGACAGGTCAGGAGAGTCAGTAGAGAGTCACAGGTCAGAAGAGTCAGTATAGAGTCGCAGGTCAGTAGAGAGTCACAAGTTAGGAGAGTCAGTAGAGAGTCGCAGGTCAGTAGAGAGTCACAGGTCAGTAGAGAGTCACAGGTCAGTAGAGAGTCGCAGGTCAGTAGAGAGTCGCAGGTCAGTAGAGAGTCGCAGGTCAGTAGAGAGTCGCAGGTCAGTAGAGAGTCACAGGTCAGTAGAGAGTCACAGGTCAGTAGAGAGTCACAGGTCATGAGAGTCAGTAGACAGTCAGTAGAGAGTCACAGGTCAGGAGAGTCAGTAGAGAGTCACTGGTAAGGAGAAAGTCAGTAGAGAGTGACAGGTCAGGAGAGTCAGTAGAGAGTCACAGGTCAATAGAGAGTCACAGGTCAGTAGAGAGTCACAGGTCAGTAGAGAGTCACAGGTCAGGAGACTCAGTAGAGAGTCAGTAGAGAGTCACAGGTCAGGAGAGTCAGTAGAGAGTCACAGGTAAGGAGAAAGTCAGTAGAGAGTCACAGGTCAGGAGAGTCAGTAGAGAGTCACAGGTCAGTAAAGAGTCAGTAGAGAGTCACAGGTCAGTAGAGAGTCAGTAGAGTCACAGGTCAGTAGAGAGTCAGTAGAGAGTCACAGGTCAGGAGAGTCAGTAGAGAGTCACAGGTCAGTAGAGTCAGTAGAGAGTCACAGGTCAGTAGAGTCAGTAGAGAGTCGCAGGTCAGTAGAGAGTCACAGGTCAGTGGAGAGTCACAGGTCAGTAGAGAGTTAGAAGAGAGTCACAGGTCAGTAGACTCAGTAGAGAGTCACAGGTCAGGAGAGTCAGTAAAGAGTCACAGGTCAGGAGAGTCAGTAGAGAGTCACTGGTCAGGAGAGTCAGTAGAGAGTCACAGGTCAGTAGAGAGTCAGAAGAGAGTCACAGGTCAGTAGAGTCAGTAGAGAGTCACAGGTCAGTAGAGAGTCAGTAGAGAGTCACAGGTCAGTAGAGAGTCGCAGGTCAGTAGAGAGTCGCAGGTCAGTAGAGAGTCGCAGGTCAGTAG